>CAAKHD010006198.1:37509-55820 GCA_901007705.1 Fistularia tabacaria
CGCCTGCCAACCCAACTTGTGCCATACATGTCATATGTTGCATCCATAAATGGAAGCTGACGATGTGTATCGCCCCTGTTTTTGCTTTGTGTGCATGTGTGTGTGTGTGCATGTGTGTGTGTGTGTGTGTGTGTGTGTGTGTGTGTGTGTGTGTGTGTGTGTGTGTGCATGTGTGTGTGTTTTAGCGTGAACGTGGCAGAGGTTCAGGCCAGTGTTCCTCCTATGGCAGAAGCGATGATAATTCCGAGAACCACGCAGCATATAATAATCATGATTTTCTTCTAAATGTTGTTAAAAAAAAAAAAAAAGAGGTCATCCACGGCAGCAGATAAGGAACAGAAGGAAACAGGTTAGAAAATGTTACGAAATATGCATCCAAAGTGAATACGCTTATTTCTTGGAGTGTCGCGGCGATTTCAGCCTCACGCAGCCTCGGACGCTCGAAGACACAGGTGCAGTTTGCGCACGCTCAGGAAGCACAATAATCATCAAAGTAACTTCAGAATTCATGGAAGAAAAGGGGGCAAAGACTTTGTAATTTTAGCGAATCGCCCGGGGCTTGTAGCTTGTGCGGTTACCCACATTATATGGCAGTCAGTCCAGAATTGAACAACAATTTAAAGAACACCTTTAAAGATCGCTCACGCCGACCCAACCGAAAGTTTTTCACGAAGAACAACGGCATACTGACGTACAGCCGTCTCTGGAGAACGCGGTTGCTCAGGACACTGTCACTAGCAGAAATACGATTGTCTGGAATTTTGTGTTTGTTTTACTCTCATGTTTCAGGCAAATTAGTTGAGAATTATCTTGCTAATTAAATTCTCATTTTCCAATTTTCCTTCTTAGATATTAGATTTCTATTAGCAATCCTTTTTGTTTGCCTCCGGCTTCAAACTGCACCTTTGCATTCACGCAAAACACAAACCGCACTTTTAAATTTAAAGTCACCGGGACGTCTGCGATCGTGACCTCATCAGGGAGTTGTTCCGAATATATGCAGGCGAATGGATTACAGTAATAGATTACTGCAGCGGAAATACACATCATTGTTTTAAGTCCAAAATCAAATGAGACACGGTGACTTTAAATCGAAGCTTGAATTCAAAAACAGCCGACACCCAACATCTAGAAGCTTCTGATCGGAGTCGCTCGGGTGAACTAGATTGGATTCTGGGGAAATCTACATGCTTTCCTTTGGCATCCGTTGGAAACACGCACACATGGACAAAGGACTGCATGATATCATCAGCCTTGTGAGTAGTGAACGACTTCCAATCCGATGGGAGCGCTATAATATAACGCGGTTCCTCCGTACTTCCCAGTGACTTCTCGAAGTTACGTCATGGTAATTTGGTCGCTAAGGCAACCAGCGGACGGTCCAAGATACGAATGCAATCACTTCCAAGATTTAGCCAGATAACCTCACCGTCTACGCTGTCTTCGCACATTAGCTAGAATCGATACTCGAAGATAATTGTGTCGGAAAATGGAGTTAAAGAACGTCAGGGGAACACGCCAGCCAGGGATTTTAATCGCAACACACACGGATCAGACTGAGGGTGTGTTTTGAAGAGTTTTTAGGATTTATAGGGAAAAGCGGCTTGATGTCAAACAGCGACGGGTGATTCATCGCATGTGTCACATGATCCTAAACGTCGGGTGAGATTTGCCGGCCTGCCCTGTTCCAGGCCGTTCCCACCAGTCTCGCCCGGATTCTTAACTGAGTCCAACTGCGAGAGCGATAACGAGGACGGCCAGACACGCTGCGACGCAACCTCCAATCAGGATCACTTTCTGGAGGGACGGACAGTTAGACATGTTTGTCAGGTAACAGGCTTGTCGGGTACGAACGTGCAGAGGAGAGAAAGAAGGAAAATACATTTTAATCAGATTTGAAAAATGGGTTTCAGCCCCTGTGATGATGGTTTTCACCCTGAGGATGTCATAATCAATAATCACCGATAGGTGGCAGGATTGATCCAAAGGGGATTTGCTTGGGGAAAGAGCGAGGAGAGATATGTTAAAAGAATTCGGGGAGGGTAAAATATTCAACTTCAAAAGTTTTTCTTTTTCTTTCGCATTCATACCAGCACCGACATAAAACAATTTTTGAGCTAAAGTCATTTTCAACTCGGCGCTACTTTTTTAAATTGAATTTATCATACGACTACTCGAATTGCATCGTTAATTGCAAACGTGTAGGAATTCACGCTGTGCCTTTATGATTTATTCTTTTCAATAACACGGCCGTGTACGACTGCCTCCGCGACAGGCGCATTGGTTTGATGTTCTCAGCGAAAGTCGACAAGATGGCCGGACGCACTGACGACACACAAACTGGGCATGCGGACACATGGCGGGCGTGCACGCTCCACACACAGCGCTTCACCACACTTTGCGCAGCGCATGCAACACCGGCGACGCGGACGGCACACGTGCGCTTTCGTGCGACTCACCCGCCGAGCTTTGCTCTGGTATTTAACGGCCTTCTTAGTGTCTGACACCGCCCTCTCCACATAGTCTACCGAGTGCTCCACATTGTACTCTATGCGGTCTATCATTTCTCCCTGGGAGAGGTTAGTGGCATGCAGGCAGGGGAGGGGAAGGTGGAGCCAGATGTGTTGGCAGGTGGAGGTGGAGATCCAAATGCAGGAGGAGGGAGTGAGTAATGGAGCAAAGGAACGGAAGAGACAGGGGAGAAGAGAGAAACAACGACACGGGGGTTAGTTTCCAGCCTCGAGTGCGTGTTTCTCACCCGTTTACCGGTCTTTTTGAATTTTTTGCATTTGGGGAAGTTGTCCTTTGCGTGCTCCACGTAGTTGCCGGTCTCCGCCACGTTCCGCTCAATGTTGTTCACCAGCTGGCCCTGCACGAAAACAACATGCGGACGGGACATATTTAGAGGCTCGCTACATTCGGCTCATTTATGTCTACACACTGATGCTGGGAGGATCGTCTTCGTCCTTCCTCCTCATATTTTAAGGCCCTATATATTTTTCCCTATCAGCAGGGTTATCTGTTTGAGCAGGAATATTCCCAGTTCAACAATGATAAAGGATGTTCGTTGCAGTGAGTGGGAAATGTGGCTTCATTCATGCATGCCAAAAAAAAAACAAAAAAAAAACGAAAGAGAAAATAATAGGAATCACGGGAAAAATTACCTTTTAATATTAGACGAACAGCGGTGTTCCCTGTTCTCTAGAGCTTTGAGTCATTGGTGTGGGAACAGTGTGATGTGGAAGGGAGAGAAAGAAGGGAAACAACAGAGACAGAGAGGCAGAGAGACAGAGGGAGTTGGGGAGAGAAAGCACAAAGCTGAGAAAGGCGAAATCAGCTCACAAATTTGAGGTGTCATCTTCAGAACGTGGCACCAAGATGGCGGAGGATGAGTTAGTTCATTGGCTATCCGCGTTTAGAATAACACAAAACACACGCAGCGCAGGAGAGTCGGGAGCCACTTACACAGCTACGCCTTCAGGGGTCTCAGCCAATCACCTGCCTCCATCTCACCCTTTCCAGACCTCCTGCCTGGCAGTTCCTACCTCAGCATCTACCCAGAGCTCGACTCTTTTCCATGTCCAAACCACTTCAGTCTGACTTTATCTCCAGAACATCTACCGTGTCCGTCTGACGCGCTCGTTCCCGGTCCTCTCCATCCTCCTCACTCCCAGCAGGAACCTCCTCATCTTCATCCTTGCTGCCTCCTGTCTTCTCCTACGTTGCGTCTACACCGAACACCGTGGCCGCGCTCTCTTCCGTCTCCTGCACCGTTCCTTAAGCGCTTCTCCGCTGCACTATCTTGTACGATGAACGCAAACGGGATGGTGCCACCTGTGGTGTTCGGTGCCAGTCAGGTGATCACACGTCGCTGAGAGGTCTTCAGGAAGTAACAAAAAGTGGCCAAGATGTTCCAAAAAACAAACTGACCGTCTGATTCGCGGCCAACAAGAACCGCCATTTTTCCGGCGCCACCTTTAGACAACGAGTAACGTCTGACGTGGTCCAACAAAATAAATAAAAGCAACCAGACATCTAGAAAAGTTTTAAAAATGGAACCTGAAAGTGACAGCCATCTGCCCCTCTCATGTTACTGGGAATTCGCTGGTATATTTTGCCAACAAAGAACCGAAAAAGAAAACAAACCGCGTCCAACGCTGTTGGCATGGCTGAGCCCCGATTCATAGCGCTGCTCGTGTTATTCGCTCCACAACGCTCCTCAATCTGACGGGTGAAACGCGACAAGGAGCGACACATATGGATGCGGTATGCAGCTTGAGAGATAGCAGCCAAATATGAAATTAAATGATCATTAATGAAGAAATATAGACATATTTTTGTCGATATAGCCCCATCAGTGCACGTCGGGGATCCCATTAGCGGTTCAACGATTCGATCGATGCCGCCACCGACGTGATCCTGAGCACGCAGGACGTCGTTCCAAATCAGCTGAGAAGAAAGCGAATTTACCTTCGCTGTCCATTTCTGCTCTGCACTGAGCCTGGAAGGATTCTCGTCATTGCTTCGATTCAAATCTCAATTATTATTTGCCTGTTTCTTATCCATACATCTAGAGGTTCAATTAATAGGCAACAGGAGAGAATACTGATTGCACCTGGTTCTCCACCAACATGGCCATGTCCATGAACATGTCGTGGAGCTCTCTGATGCTGTTTTCCAACTTTATGATCTCATTGTGCCGCGTCTCGATCTCATTCATGGCCTGCTGAGTGATGTTGTCCATGATGATCTGCGGTCATACAGAAGGACAAAGCAGTCTAAAAAAAAACTCAACCCGCTCGGCGTGAAAGTAGTTTTCCATTCGTGGTTTTACTCACCCCCGAGGTAAATATAGCTGGGTTGTCGCTTTCCAACATGCTTTCCAGCTCCTCGTTTGTTGTATTTCTTCCAGCTGAAAGAGCAAACAGTCATGGAGCCACTTTACGAGCTAAACGCACAACACAGGGCTACGTTTGCTAATACTGCGCGCGCTTGATCTCCAGTCTGCGGCCGCCGGAGCTCCGTGATGTTGCCGTGAATCAGCGGGAATTCGATAAAAATATCAATGTAATGTGAACAAAAGCAAATTAACGAACAGCACCGAATAAGATGATTTAAATGGATATGTGTAATGCTATAGATGCTAAGCCCAGCTCTCCACGATGGACTATTTGAGCCTCTACCAGACACACAAATCAAGTACCTCCCATCAGAGGCCATCCCTGCGGGCCACATCAGCCCACAGCCGGCAGGGCTTCGCTGTCCTCCCACGTTTGGAGAACTGTTTGGAGGGTGTTTCAAACTCAGTCACCAGTTAGCTGAATTCTCTTTCGAGAAGCCGTATTTTGACGGGGAATCAGGGATCGCTCGCAGGGTTCCAGGAGATGTCGCTGTCCCTCCTCTGCAACATTGCTGCTTGTCAACGTGGAACCGCCGAGGCCTCGCCTCCAAAACCCTAAAAGCATCTCCAGATCTTTCCATCACTGGTTGACAATTCAGCTTAGATAGTAAGAAGTTCCTTGGAGGGAGGAAGGACCCCTACGAAACCTCAATAGGAGTGCCTCAAGGCTCTGCACCGGGTCTCCTTCTCATTTAGAGGTCCACCTCTACGCTCGGCACAGGATCGCATCTCCATTGCTTCAAGAACAGCTTTGAAGGTGATTTGCCAGTATCTCAGGTGCGATGAAGAAAACGTCAACTTTAGCTGAACCCATGTCTTTGCCTCCATGCAACAACAGGTTGGAAAAAGAACATTTCACGCCCGCAGAGTCTGCCTTACAGCTGCTACACACTCCCGGAATATCAAGAACCAGCCAGTGCAGCCCATTATTTTTATCAATTACTCAGTCTTTCAACGTTATCAAGTCCATAACCTGCAGCTCCTACGATCTAAGGCAAGGGTGGGCGAACTTTTTGACACACAGGCCGCACCGGGTTGTAAAATTTGACGAGCAGAGCTATATACTGTTTGTCTAGACTAATATATATGTCATGTAAACGCCATTTCATAGTAAAATGTAGCCTTTAATAGGCACTTGTCTGTAAAAAAAATCAAATTGCATACTTTTTTGGAAAATATCTTTTATCGCGGGTTTTTAATATCTGTGCCGGAGTTGGACACTTTTATTACTCACCCTACCGAAAATGTGCCGCCACTGTTCCCTCTAAGCTGCTCCAGCGTTCTCCGCGTTAGGCAAATCTATGCAGCGCATAGAAATAGATAGAGATTAAATCCGAGCTGAAGTGTAAATAAATGAAGCACTTAACAATTATGTGTTTCATTTATTTACAGCGCGAGTGAGAAGAACGCTTGAACAGTGCGCAAAGCGTTTGCTCTCCAGACACACAAGACCTGCTGTTTCTCTCATGCGTTCTTCCCAAAAAATTCACCTTGGGAGAAAGGAATGCTAGCCTTCGCTAACTTGAACGCCAGCAAAAAACTTGCCTTGAAAACTTGTACTTGATTCTTGAATCGCAGTTTGTCGTTTTTTTGCCGAGTCTGTAAATTAGCCTCTGAGCAGGAGCCGCCCGTTCTTGCGTTGACCGTTTGCTCCCGTCGTTAGCATATTTCGTGGCAAAGTGACGGCTGATATTGCATTCTTTGAAAACCGCAACCGCTTCTCGGCATATCAAAGGTAACATAAGATTTAATGATATTATTTAATTTGATAATAAAATGTAGATACGTCCGGCGGGCCGGATTATAAAGCCCATTCATGACCCGCGGGCTGCAGTTTGCCCATGTCTGATCTAGGGGAACCCAACCTTTCTTTACGGCTTTTGTTCATGCCACTCATGCCTGTTATGTATGAATTCTCCGATGGGCATTTCCAGAATTAAGTGTCTTTAATATGCTTTATATATGCTGTAATCAAAACTACAACAAACAAATATTTGTTTTCTGGCATTGCCTGTGGAACAGCAGGGCCTGAGGCTGATGTGTTTGCTCCCCATCAATCTTTATTTCCCCCCAGAGATTCATCCTCCCTCATAAACTTCCACGACACCTACATTAATGTCCTGGTGTATGAGCGACACGGAGTAAGTCAAAGCCACTGGGCGTCACGGCCGGGCTTTTGTTTGCTCGTTTTAGCCTCCCGTCCGAGGGCCCGGTGCCAGCCAAACGGGCCCTCCCGTTCCACATTGAAATGGGTATGATTTATTCATGGCGCTAATGTTATGAGCCTGCCGCCGGTAGCTGGTTAGCCACGATAAACGACTGGAGAAGAAATGCAGGGCGAGATGAGCGAGGCTGAGATTTACAGGATAACTGACGCCTCCTTGGAAAGAGTTCAGGGACTTTAAGGCCTGTTAGAGTCTGAGCCATCTGGGTTTACTGCTACAGCGCCGAAGAGCGCCTTAAACTGATTAGGACATTTAAAAACCAAAGGTGAAATATTCATTTTACACAGACGAGAGGCTGTCTGGCTTTCAGTTCTCTCCTTTCAAAGCACCATTTATAGGAAATGCATTAATCAGGAAAGACATTCACGCACTATATCGCTTTTCCTGTCTCATACTAACATTCACTCTGTCATTTCACGTCATATACAGACAACATTAATGATAATGATTTTGTTAATCTCTGCCATGCATTGAACCCATCTTGCTCAACAACACTTCGACACACTTGGAGGAGCCGGGAATCGAAGCAGGAATGTTCAGTTCCAAGGAAGATCGCTCCACCTACTAAATTCAAAGCCATTCACCCTCTCGGTCACACAATATGCGTAAAAGAATATAAAAAGGTAACAGGAAGATCTTAAACCGTTGTTTTTTAGCAGCGGAGGTATACATAAACACACGATTTCTGTCTTTTCTCACAAGTCACACTGGTGTCATGACACACCAGGTCACATGACAGGCTCCGCCGCGCTGTTCGCTACGACATGTCGCCGCCTGTGAGAATCCCTTTCATGCAGACGGATCCCAGAGATAAACTCTGCATACATTTTTCTACTGAGAAGCTCAACTGACGACAGAGACCTTTGACCAGAGGAGGACGCCCAGGTCCTTAAGTGACGAACGGGATGCATCTATTCCTACGGCCGGCCTTATTTCTTCTAATTTCTGATGCGCATCAGAACGTTCACCCTCTGCTCTGGATGTTTACGGAGGTTTGTTTGCGCGCAAAAACCCCACGCGGAGGACTTGCGTGCACATTCCCTTTCACCGATGTGAAAGGGAATGCGCTGGCCAGACGTGGGTGTAACAAAAAATGTCACAAAGTATTCACACCATGAATGCGGCTGCACGTATCTTTATCAGGGACTACCTTTGTCTATAATTAGCATGTAATTAACTTCTCATTAAGACAATAGCCGCCGTTAATTCGAGGTTCCCGCGACCCCATTGCTATGGCGAATCGTGTTAGCGATGGCATTTCGCCGGCTGACGAGATGAGAGGGTGAAGGCGGGGCGCCGACAGGAGCCACACCGAGCCCGACGCGTCGTGGCAATCAGTTCCCTTTTGAATCCTGTATTTCTGATAATAAGCAGCCGGTCATCCAGGCTTTGGCATTAAGAGGGTCAGAGTTAGTGGAAGGCAGGAGACAGTGACTCATGCATAATTATCTGTGTGTGTGGTGGGGGGGGGGGCTCTCATTTGTCACACACACTCTTGCATTGCTGTCTTTGAGAGGGTCACAGCTGGACTCATTGATAAAAGCGTTCCATTGACAAAACGCCTGAAGTGAACAAAAAAAAAACCCAAACCTGACCTGAAACCCAGCTTTGCTCCGAACAACACCTCAATGAAAATGTCCCGACGTTCCATGAATGTCCTCATAACTGTGATTTCCACTAAAAATCCCCACGTCAGCCCTCTTTCTCCACCACGTCGCCGCTCTCCGAGCCCTGACAGGCTCTCCGAGGGAGGCTCTTATTAGTTACCATGGCGACCCGAACCCAGAGAAGCCCAATATCTCGCTTCACCCTTAGCTTTTACGGATTATTTAATCATTCATACAATGTTGCTACCAGTAACTAAATGATTTCATTTAACTGTAATGTAACAAAAAGGAAGGGAGACCGCCGAGGATCAGGGAGCAAACCGATAGCATTTCTAATTTTCTATCATACATTGACAGTATTATTTGCTGTACAGGACGAATAATACATACATAGGCTTTGGGAGTGTCTCCCAGCTAAAGGAGCGCCTGCGGGGAAATAAAACGCCACAATTAAATGTCAGAGGCCCTGCGACGCTTGTGGCCAACATCCCCTCCATCCTGCTGCGCCTGCCGGTCTGCTCTTCGCTCGCGGAGCGAAAACACGAGGGGGAGCTTTTATTTCTGAATCGTTTTAGCTGCAACGTGGGACTTCAGATAAATTCATGCACGCTGTCTGGAGAGGCGGCCGCGTCTGCAGCTGCCCTTCATCTCACTTTACAACGCTTAGGTATTTCCTCGTTTTGTGGTTCCATCCAGAGCCTGGGTTCACCCGACGCGTGAATGAGAGGGTGAATGGATTTGTGTCTCCATATAACGCGAGAATGAGAGGGTGATGGCTGTATGTCTGCATACGACGTGTGAATGAGAGTGTAATGCGTGAATGAGAGGGTGAATAGCTGTGTTTCTTAATGTGTGTGAATGAGAGGGTGAATGGATTTGTGTCTCCATATAACGCGAGAACGTTTCTTAATGTGTGTAAATGAGAGGGTGAATGGTTGTTTGTCTCTATGTAATGAGTGAATGAGAGGGTGAATGGTTGAATGTCTGTATATGGCATGTGAATGAGAGGGTGAATGGTTGTTCGTCACTATATGACGGTCGTGTGTTTCTATATAAAATGTGAATGAGAGGGTGATGGTTGTGTGTCTGCATACAACGTGTGAATGCCAGTGAATGATTGAATGTCACTATGTAATGAGTGAATGAGAGGGTGAACGGTTGTACATCACTGTATGACGTCCGAATGAGAGGGTGAATGGTCGTTGTTGCATGTAATGTGAATGAGAGGGCAGTAGTTGGATGTCTCTTTATAACGTCCGAATGAAAGGGTGAATGGTTGTATGTTTCTATATAAAATGTGAATGAGAGGGTGATGGTTGGATGTCTCATATTGTGTCTGAATGAGAGGGTGAATGGTCGTTGTAGCATATAATGTGAATGAGAGGGTGATGGTTGGATGTCTCGTACTTGTGCGAATGAGGGAGTGAATGTTTGTACGTCACTATTTACAATGTGAATTAGAGGGTGAATAGTTGTATGTGTCTATATGGGGTTTGAATGAGAGGGTGAATGGTTGTGTGTCTCTACATGTGGGATCGACGGGTCCAGGTTGAACCCCGGCTCCCGCCCAGTGCCAGCTGGGATAGGCTCCAGCATCCACCGTGACCCTGAGTGCAGGACAAGCGGCAGACGATGGACGGATGGATGGATGGATTTTTAGATGGATAGATGGATGGTTAGATGGATTTTTTTTAAATAGCTGAACATGTTTAAATAAAGCACAACATTCAAAATTAGAAGAAGCTTTTCGCTTTCCAATCATCCAAACCATTTCAGCCATACTTCTATGGACCCCATTCTAAGATCTTTCAGTTTGGAGCAAAAACTGAATGGTCCAGTGCTAAGATGGGTACGTCATCCAGTCGTCTGCATATCGGATCGTAGCTTCTACCTTCTGGACAGAAGTATGGAATCCATCTTCTCCAACCATCTTTGTTTCAGCTGCTGTCCTTCAGAGGAGCAACACACCATTTCCTCCAGTTAGTTTGTGTGTCTGGAGAAACTCTGAGAGAAACTCTGCGAGGGTTAGAGCCGAGTCAACCCCTTGTCCTGGCTTGGAAAATGCACAAAGCAACAGGCCAGGGCACAGGACGCCGGCCTCAGACGAGGTCGAGCCTCGCTTCTTAAGTAAACCTGAATTTCTGAATCCTGCTTTGTGCAATCATCCTCTGAGCCCGAGTGAATTATGAGTTCAAGCCCTGAGACCACACGGCATTGATTTTTTTCAGGTGGATCCACATGCCGTAATAAGCAGAGGCAGGTTGGAAATGATTTACCTTGAAGTAAAAGGGAATATATACGGCAGGGTATGAAAGGCAGTGACTCAGAGACTGCGGGAGGAACCCGGAGAACCCGGAGGAACCCCGAGTAGGGACCGTCTTGCTGTGAGGTGGAAGCTCTACCCACCGTGCCACCGCTTAAAAGACAAAGAACCCGAAGAAATCGCCTGAAATTATGCGAAAACCAAGCTTCAGAGTGGCCTCTTTCTGCACGCAGAGAGGATCGGAGGTCTCTGTCACCCTTATTTTGGAGGTCAGGTTCTTGAATTATTATTAAAATTAAATATCTAAATGGCCCTGGAGGCGAATATTCAGTCACATTATTGTCTTATGAGCTTCCCCCGGGAAAAGTCTTCCTGTATTATCGCTACGTGTTGGTCAATTCCCCAAACGTTTAAGCCCGGCGCTCATTTAAATGTTTTTAATTTTGCATTTAGGTCGGGTCTGCGCGGCCTTTTCTCTTTAATTACTGCGTTTTCTGTCCGACTCCAAGACGGTTTCTTGAAACGTTGTTCCGCGTTGCTCAGCTTGTCCACTCATTTATCCGTGGATCTGAAATCCGCCTCGCGATCTTTCGTACGGAAGCCGCGATCACACACTCGCCCCGCAAGCCGACTCTTGCCTGGGCTTAGTTACCTTCTGTCGTCCCGCGGTCGGCAAACCGGAACAAATGAAGACAGGATGCACCCATTAGATCAGGAATTCCTTTTTCGGTTGTGCCGGCTTGTTGTGTTCTACTTTGCGCAATGGACCTCTGGACCAAATTAAATTTGGGATGGGAGGCACTGTGACTGCACGTTATTGATTATTTCTTTGGTATAATTCAGTATTCTGAGCAGCTCATTAAGAAATCTCCGTTTCTGTTATGCCTGGGCGGAGGCAGGCGGATTTAGACCCCGGAAAATCGTGGGCAAGCCGGAAACGAGGAACCGATCTGTTTCTCTTTAAACTGAAAAAAAAAAACTTGTGTGAAGTCAGAATGCCGCTAAAAGTCTCATTAGATGGTAGCAAAACAACATACGCACAAAAGATCTGGAGCTTTTGTCATAGGCTTCGCGATGCTGGAAATTCCACGTTGAACCTAAAGGGGTCTCATCAGATCGTGCCGCGTCAAACGGGCCGTCGGCGCTGACGTCTGTCGGGCCTGCCGTCCCTCTGGCTGACGCATTCTTATCGATCCAAGGAGTCCGCTCGAAGCAAAAGCAGCTTCCTCATATAATCCTGATGCAATTAAATCTCCAGCTCACTAAACATTTACTTTAGGGCAAAGCGAGGTGTCTCGCTTGAAGGAAAAAGCTAAATTTTATCTTTCTCTGATGCTGATCAATTTCCACGTCCTCTAAAGCGTCCACTCCATCTGTCTTCTCTCCATATGTCTAATCCCAATCTGGGTGTCAGGTGATCTCAGCTCGGGTTCCCCGAGACCCCACAAGCTGACAAACTCAATCCAAGTAGCTCAAAAAAAACAACAAAAACGACCCAGATCCGTCCCCTGATGACTGGTGTCGGTCGGATCTTGTCGTGCCCAGTTATGTGCATCCAGCGAGCTCTCGCCGGATGGAACCCTCGCCGCTCCCTCGGCGTGGTCCATCAGCAGCTCTGCGCTCCTCAGGGATGGGATCATGCAACCGCACACGGCACATTTGAAGTGTATGTAGAAATACATAGCTCTAATTCTGGGATGTGCTAAAATACAAACCTGGTTGTACCTTTCCTCCCTGCTCAGACGAACACTGCTGCAGTATAAACGCCCTGGCTGCTATTACCGCTAACAGATCTATATCTGTACCTCCGTGTGTGTGTGTGTGTGTGTGTGTGTGTGTGTCATGGAAAAGGTGGCGGTTCTGTTGTGGGAATCTGGCGTCGTGCAGCCTGCGAGTCTGCTGTGGCGAAGGCCACGTCCCCCCGGTCCAGGAGCGCAGGGCCCGCAGCTAGCGTCTGTCAAAACGTATTACACGTGCAAGGCCGAGTGGAGCTCAGGATCCGAGCGGCGGCGACCCGGCCTGGGCTCGCACGTTCCCGCGGGCGTTGCCGGTGAATGCGCTCCGGAAAAGCCATTTCAGTCCAAATGCATTTGAGAGTTGTTATTTTGCACAGATTGGGTCCAATTAGCATTAAAAATGAATGGATCGATTTTCCCGCTTTTTTGCACCTCCTTCTCCACAAACACAAAATATCCATCAGGTGGTAATTCAGGTATGCAGTAAACCTGTCTTTCTGTGTATTAAAAAAGCGAAAAAGGCCTCAAATAACACGGATGATGAGGAAAAACGGTGCATTTACTGCCAATATCTGTCGAAATAAAAGAAATTGACAAGCAGTGCAGTGCTCATGGAGGATCGGTCTGCTCACTGATCTCCAGCTGCCTCTGGATGCGTCCCTTGCAGCGCTCCCGGTAGTCCGACTGGGTGGCGTTGTACTCGGACATCACCTCCACAAACTTGCGGGACAGCGTTGAGTGCTGGAGCAGGAAACACGACGGAGAAACAAAACACGAACCTCCTTGTTATGCAGGATTTGAATAATACAGTCGTGCCTCGCTGTCACGCCGTTCACCTTTCGCAGCCTCGCAGTTTACCCGATTTTTCTCGTGCAATTTTGCATGTTTTTCCTTTTTTTACAGCGCATTGTTTTCTGCGTCTTGATTGGCTAAGGGACTGCAGACCGTTGTCAATCCATCTCCTCCGTAGCGTGTCTCATGTACAGTACAGAACGCCCTCGGCTTGCACAATTTACACATGTCTTCCATCGCTGGCAGTGTGACTGAAGTGCTGTATGTTTGCGAGTTTTATCCCCGACAAAACCCACAATGTGGACGAAACGTTCTGCGCCTGCGATCGCACCCGAAAGGCAGAGAAAGATGCTAACCATCGCGCAAAGAGTTGGACTTGTGGACATGCTAAAGGAAGGTAGAAGTTACACGGCTGTTGGGCGCAATTACGGAATAAATGAATCGACAGTTGGTTCCATAAAGACGGAGGAAAATAAAATCAGGAAGACAGCAGTAAGAAGTTTTAAAGAGGATGCTATAATACTGTACTTATTTTTCTGCGGAGGTTTGAACTTTGAGAATGTTTAAACAAAAGAGAAATGGGAGACATGTTAATGCTTGTCTAAGAAAAGTGTATAAAGTGACGACTTCCCGGATTTCGCCGATTGCGGATTACTTTTAGGACGAAACTCCCGCGATTTAACGAGAGGCCGCTGTAAATGCGTCTTTTTGTTCTCCTCGTCCAGGATGTACCTGCGTCTTGCGTATCCTCAAGTCGGCCGATGACCTGTTCTGCCCTTCCTCCTGTTCTATGCTTTGCTGGATACCTGGGTAGATGCACAAAGAGCACACCTTCAGCGGGCAGGAGAGGCACCAACATGGAGGTCGGGCACAAGTTCGGCTTCGCGGAGATCATTTTTAGCAGCTCAGATCTGAAAAGCGATGAAGGGTCTTGCGAGAAAGCAAAAGGTTCATTAAGGACCAATCACAGACTGCCGGTGGACCAAGGTCACTCGGCGACAACGCACACACTGTCAAATTGCATCCTGTGGCGAAAACTAATGCAAACCAAAGTGATGCCATTACCAACGCGCTCGACTGTTTCGCATGACAGCACTCGTGGAAAGTGTGCGCGCCAGTGTGTGTGTTTGTGTGTGTGTGTGTGTGTGTGTGCGTGGTTGTGTTTAAGCAGCAGGCTTACAAAATAATGGGTAAAGGTGACTTGGCAGACATTCCACCATGCCATGATGAATCATGCTGATTGTGGCTGCTCTCAGAACAGATTTATACTGGATTGAAATCCCGTATGTGGTTGTATTTTTATATATTTCTTGGACCGGTGGAGTGCGAACAACCCAACTGGTGAAAACAGGAGGACAGAACACTCACTCTTTAACTTGGAGCGGACTTTGTTGGCCAGTTTCTTGATGTCTGCCATCAGATCCTCCAGGTCAGCCTTGGTCTCTGAGGGGGGAAGAGAGGGGAAGTTTAATTTACTCGCGCCTTTGCATCAGAAATGAAGGTCTTCCATCGTCGTGGTCCTCGCACGCCTCGCACAATGAATTAGAAATGGAAGGAGCGGTGAACTCTTTTCATCCATCGGACATGAAAGCCGTCTGATCCTCAGAGGAGCGGAGACGGTCCGGAGGGTTCGGCATGGAGTCGGCCTCCGACCCGACCCCCCCGGATTCACCCCGGTCTTCTGCCGAAGAAAAAGGAGGCTTCTTTTGAATGTGTCTGCACGGCGTCACTGACGCCTGTCATCACAGCTGGGTGGTCCTCGGCGATAACGCGCCGCCGCGGCACGGAAAGCACTTCGAATGGGATGCTTTGAGATGCGGCGGCGGATAAATACCGAGCTGGTCAGCGGAAGAACGGCGCCTTACGCCTTTCAAGACTTTGAAAAGATTTGGAAAAGACTCATGGAAAACTATCATGTCACACCTGCTCACATCTAGACTACTTTTTAGAGTTTTAAGTCTCAGACTGAGATCTTACAAAGATGTGAATCTTACAGGGTCACTATTTACAAGACTGAAACTGGATTCTTCCGGAAATTCGTCCCACCATGCCATGTTTTCAGCAGGTATCTGCGGAGCCTCTGCTATTTCAGAACATCCGTTTTCCTTCACCGCTCGGTGGTGCAGTGGCATCCAAAGAGTTTCTTATTCCCGATAGTCTCATCTAATTTTTTTTTAAATTGAAAACAATTTGTGGTGTTTTCTTTATTTCTTTAGGAAGTCCGTGGCATATACTTCTCCAAGAAAACAAGAAAAGCTTGTTGTAAAATTCCTCCTTGTCTTCTTTTATTTACCTTTTTTTTCTATACTACATTGCTAATAGAAAGATGACAGCAATAACTAGTACCTGTGAACTCACTTACGCCTCCTTCAGGTGAGGCACAGTATTGCCTGTCTCACCTCATGACTTTTCTCTATCGTTTATTTTCCGATCAGCGAGAATAATTGTATCCCGCTCTTACCCTAAAGACATTACACAGCTTGTAGAAGGTTGTGGTTTACATAATAATATCAGAAAACTTTCTACAAACAATCTGTAGGCGACATGCTGACAAGCAAGAGAGAGGCACACGCCACGCAGCCCGGTTTGTGAGGGAGTGCGTGTGCAGAGGTGAACTTCGGCTGCCACATACATGTGATAAGGAAATGAGCAAACTCAGTGACCTCGAACATTTAAAACATGATCGGAATCATACAAAAAATACATTTAAAAATCTGATCTGTAGGAAAATGTTAATCACTGTTTCTTTTTCTTTTCATAATGACAGGTGAGGCAGAGCCACTCCTGCCTCCCCTGACCGCACGTCACTGCCGGTGATATGTCAGAGAGTTGACATGGTCCAAGCCGGGCTGTTCTGCCCACAGCTCCACCATCCGCTCCTCTTTCTGGACGCTCCACACTATTCAGGACGTCCTTCACCGCTCGCGTTCGTCCATACCGACAACAAATACCGCCTCTGCCGCTAACACCGCTCTTGGGATTGCTTGCCTACCAGGCTTCCTTTTTCCAGTTTAGTTAGAGCTATTGGTTATTGATTGAAGACTGAAAGACTTGCGATCATATCAGTCACGTTGGATGTTGTCGTCAGCCCAAGACTTGCTACAGCTGTGAGATTACCAGCTTACATGTCACGACCGAGATGACGAGAGCTCGCCACGACTCCAGTAAGACTCTTAAGGTGTCCTTGCAACTTCCAGTTTTCAGGTGCAAATCGTAGGTTGTGAGCCCAGCTTTAGATCCTCACCTGTGACGGGTCTCGGTTAAGCCGCTGTTAATTTCATGCCGTCGTTATGACGCCGCCGCTCGGCACGGCTCAGGGCTTTGCAGAAGAGTTAAATAAATTTAACACTTTTCTCATTGAACGATTTTAACCGAATCAACTGAAAGAAAAACACATTTTCCATTTAACCTCCCATCCCTATTGTTGATCAATAATGCTTTAGCAGATTCATAATTATATTTCACACTCTCCCACCACAGATGATTGCTCAAAAAAACACCAATAAGCGGCACACATATTTAATTTACTCAGCCTTGTCTTGCCCGTGAAATGAAAACAGTTTTTTTTTTCCATTTGAAAGAACGCAGCCTGACTCCTGATGCAGGCTGGAATCCACATTACAGAAATGACAGTGAAAAACAAAAGCAAATAAAATCGCTTGAATAACACAATCCAGTAAAGGAATAAATGACAGCTGCTTTGGTTCAGTTTGAGGTCTTCATCCCTGCAGGGCACTGGATTGTGCAGGTAAGAGGAAGAGAAGGGTGAACGTGCTCAACCTGCGTCACAAGTAAGTTCATAAATCATTCATTCATTCATTCATTCATTCATTATCTAGACTGCACTCAGGGTCCCGGAGTGCTGGAGCCTATCCCAGCTGTCATTCATCCTCTCATTGACAAGTCATATGGAGACATAGAATCATTCACCCTCTCATTCATTTAACATTTAAAGACATTCACCCATTCATCCTCTCGTTGACAGGTTATATGGAGACGTAGAACGTTCATCCTCTTATTCACATTTCATATAGAGACATAACACATTCACCCTTTCATTAATACGTCATGTAGAACAATAGACATACAACCATTCATCCTGCCAGCCACTTGTTACATAGACATAGAACCATTCACCCTCTCATTCACTCAACATACATAGACATTAATAAAGTATTATCTTGTCTCTTATATCGAGACATACAACCATTCACTCTTTCATTCACACGTCATATAGAAGCAAACAGCAACTCTAAAGAGACATTCACCCTCTCATTCACAGGTCATGTAAAGTCATACAATCATTATCTCACTCATTCACATGTCACACAGACATGCAACCATTCACCCTCTCATTCCCACATCTGGACAATTGTGGGTCTCCAACGAACCCCCCTCATGTAATTTTCCTTTGAGGACAGCAGTTCTTCCGTGACATTTGCAGAGGCAGCCGGTGATTTGATTTCACCCAGGTTTGCGTTCGGGGCGTCGGCATCTGTGTGTCAGCTGGACGGCAACATGCCGGCGTTTCATTCGGGTGGACGGGTTGAAGGTCAGATGTATTTAATTTTTGCAGCATGGGGGGGAAAATGAAAAAGGCTGAGAGACAAGGAAGGGAATGAAAAAAAGAAAAAAAAGGGACCTGCTACACACACACACACACACACACACATACACACACACACACACACACACACACACACACATACACATACACACACACACACTCAGGCGCCTCAGTCGCCTTTTTTCGCACATTACAGTGGAGTGAGAAAGTCATTTATTCTC
>CAAKHD010006200.1:13388-38920 GCA_901007705.1 Fistularia tabacaria
CCCTTCAATTTTTTTTTCTTTTTTTAGGGTTTAAATTAATTTTTTCCTCTTTTTTTTTTTTTTTTTTTTTTTTGACCGTGAGAAGGCCTGGATGGTGTTTTATGAGAATCATTGATCGGGAGGCGCACATTGATGAGCTGGGGCGAGGCGGTGTTGTGAATGAAGCAGGATATAGTGGTGACCCAGGGGGAATCACAACACACTCCTGCTTGATCTCTTGCAAAGCCGTTCGGAGCCGAATGCTGTCCGTCCTGATAAATGTACTCGCTATCTCTCTCTCTTCTTCCGCCTCCTCTGCTCCCTCTATCACTGTTTTCTGGGCCTGATGAATGCAGAGTGAATCAATAAATCTATTCCCCTGCTGGATACCTGATAAAATTTACAAGGACAAGCTTAATAAATTACTAATGGGGTGGCCAATTAGTTTGTGTGCTTGTCCGTGTAGAAGCGTGTGTGTCTGCGCCGCGGTTGAAATTCCTGCTCCGGCTATATGTGTGTTTGAGGACGTGCGCGTGCGTCGTCGAGCACGTTCGCTGCCCCTTGCTGTCGTCTCGCGGTGGAGGAGCTTGAGGAGCTTGGCAGCGAAGCGGGCAGCTCCGCGGCCACGCCGAAAGTCTCCACACGATTCGACTTATTTCTCGAATGTGCGCGCGTGCCGGAG
This sequence comes from Fistularia tabacaria, assembly GCA_901007705.1. Lineage (NCBI taxonomy): Eukaryota > Metazoa > Chordata > Actinopteri > Syngnathiformes > Fistulariidae > Fistularia > Fistularia tabacaria. The sequence continues at coordinate 14,050 of CAAKHD010006200.1, forward strand.
CTTCGCGCTACCTCCCGCTGACCCGGGAATGAGATGGAATGCTCGTCCGCACGCGGCCCCCGTGTTTGACTGCTCTCTCGCCCAGTGACATCCGTGATCGGCTCCATAGAGAGTGAATGACATTAGATCACAAACATCTACCAAAATCCAACTTCTCCAGAGCTGAGCGGCAGCTGGTATTTGCCTTGTCTCAGCAACATCTGCGGCAGGCCGCCTCGACGCCGCCTTCCAAACACGCCCTGGACTCTTTACGTAATAAGACCTGGTGTCGTGGAAAGAGAGATAAGATGCAAACTGACGGGAACGATGTAAATATTCACCCCCGTTATCAGAGGATGAATCTCCACCCAGGGCGTTTACACAAATCGACAATTTGCAGGATAGCGTCTGGTGATAACTCGCTGGCGCTGAGCTGCTGTTTAATGACTTCTTTTTTAGCCTCTCTGTCTATTGATAGAACAAATCCCTTTGACTGTTTCCTGTGCTGACACCTTTAAACTGAATAGGAAATCCACGAGTGGACCACCGTGTTTTAGCTCAGGTGAGAATGGCCTCGGGGGCCGTGGGGGGGGGGGGCTGAATTGATATGCTGTGAGATATACATCGGCCAGGTCTGTGCTGAGTTCAAGGTGCTAAATATAAAAAGGTGTTATTTTTCCAGGGTTAACGTGTGGACCGGTTAGCATGCGGAGGTCATTTCCTGTCCCATTGGTTCACACAACGTCCACTTGGAGTTTGTTTGTTTGGGATTTATAGGGAATCTGAAACTAATGTGGGACAATCTTAACCCGTGATTTATTTTCCCCTCAAATATTAGTGAAAGAACATAAGACTTTTGGTTATTTGCTCGGATTTCTGGCCGTTCGAGTAAAACCACCTCGGTTATTCAGCTGGACAGAACCTGCACGCCCAGGCCAAGAGGGTTTCTGGTAAAAGAACTCAAATCGAATGTTTCAGTTCGGCCAGACAAGCCACGATCATGACTTTCGGGATTCGTTTGAGGGAAAGCTGGGGTTTTCTCCCCCGCACCGATCACCGGGGACGGATATGGGCTTTTAACTTTTCTCGCTCGGCGTTCGAATCTGACGGTCCTCTTCTCTCCGACCCTCTTTCGAACCGTTCGTCATCAAGCTGCATTCATCAGTATTTGTGCTTGGACAAAGAGGTTGGCGCTTCCCCCTCCCAGCCGGAAGGTCCCTGGGTGGATTTCAGCAGGAGGTTTCTCCGGTTTCCTCCCACAGTCCCGAAGCATGGAGGAGTCCATCGGAGACCCCAAACTATCCAGGAATGGTTGTTTTTCTTTCCACGAGGCCCGGTGATGGGTCCGGAGTGAACCCCGCCTCTCGCCCAATGACAGCTAAGATACACTCCAGCCCCCCCGACTGCAGAACAAGCGGTATAGATCATGAATGAATGGGTACATTCCCTTATGCACGATATCGATGCGGCCGACACGTCACTCTCATGACCGTTTGCCGGGTCGAAGCGATTCATTCAGATGTCTGCCGGGCGTCTCGCGCCAGAGGCGGCGAAGGGCGTAAAACGAGAAGCCGTGAATCTGCGGAGCAGAGGATCGCACGGCGCAGGAGGCGGCGGCCGGTCGGTTTAACCAGCTGCACTCGGCCTTTTGTTCGGTGCGGCCGATCGCTGCCGAAGCGACACAAACACTATCGTGCGAGCAGAGTATTCGAGCGTGGGCGTGGACCGAGTCTTAGTCACAGCCGCTGGGGCCTGTTCTGTCCCGCCGCTGGGGGAGGGATGCCTGCTTTGCTGCACATCTGCCAGGGTTTAGAACCCCGCTGCCTAAATATGGGTCTTTACCAAACATACCGTCATTTCCGGACTATGGAGCGCACCTGAACATAAGCCGCGCCGGCTGAAAATAGCGGCATCGCTACCTTCGTCTTCCTCCTGCGCGCTAAAACCGTTAAAGTCGTCTTCTTCAGCGTCGGAATTGAACAGCCGCAGAAGCCCGTTAGCTCCAAAAAATCCATTAATAAGCAGCAGTGTTCAGAAAAAAGTAGCGGCTTATAGCCTGGAAATGACAGTGTACACACACAAACACACACACGTGTCTGTAAGATAAAGCTATTTCCTAACGCGGTGAAATAAAGTGATGTGGAAGATTTGGCTACGACAGAGAAAATCTACCCCGTGTGTCACAGAGCACTCACCTTTTCAAACTGCCGGGAAACATCTCTCGGATGTTTCTTACTGCCGTGATTTTTAAGAGCAAAAAAAAAAGCAGAGCGAAAGGCAGGGAACAGCGCGAGGCAGCAGCCCTGCGTCCACGAGGTAAAGCGCAACAGAATGTATCTCTGCCGCCCACAAAGACAATCATAGGATCACGCATACGGAATGCATTTCATTGCTGCAGTCGTCACACAAACGGGCAGACTGATCCTGACTATCAGCTGATACGCAGTTTCAGTGATCTGGATTGATTTAGGAAGGGAAGAACGGCAAACGGCACGGGTGTCTACGAGTGCGTGTGGTGTAATTAAGTCTTTTGATGGAACACGTGGCTGAACTCCGTTTCCTAGCTAAGAATCGACGCCGTTCTGCATGTTTGGATGTCCTGAGTGGGCGACCCACTGGAAAGCAGACCGGATTCGACGGTTTCAGAGCCAAAAGCGTTTACGGTCGTACGAACCCGAGCGGGGAAGGACAAATACACGCTCTCCTACTGCACAATGCCAGATGTGGATTTAGTGAAATAGCGAGATAAATTGAGAAACAGCGGCTCCGTGTTTCCGAGTGTCTCTCCTCCTCTACCCAGTGCAACATCAATTACTCTTTAGAGGATCTCTATCTTCAAAAGGCGAGCCAGCTTGCTTTCCACAGACAAGCCTGTAATTACTCTGCATTTGCATGATAACTGTGTCTTTGCCTGTGTACGCGTCTATGCATGTATGTATGTTAGAGTGCCTAAACTCACATTAGCCGCAGTCGGGCGCGGGTTCTCATCTTTTATCTTTGCCGTAAAAGATGGGAAGGGGCCTCTTTTTTTTTTTTTTTTAATGCAGAGTCTGGATTGCCGTCTCTCTGCTCTTCATCTGAGTGTTCATCATTAGCCACTGTCAGGAGGAGAGCTTTGAAGTGGAGTCGGGGGCTCTCTCACCATTTGGAACGGTTATGACACGTTTGCTGCGTGTTTGCCAGAATGTCTGATTACATTTATGTGTTTTTCCATCAGGATCGGAATCGAGAGGGTTTCTCATGCTCGTGGAAGTGAATTTAGCTTAAAAGGGTCCACTTTACTTGGATCTACATTCGGCCCGATGATGCATGCGATTATATACATGTATATATACATTCTTTTTTGCTTTTCGCAGCAGAACATGTTTGCGTTCCTCTCTCCACACCAAACCGGCGACCCATGCTCCACTGACTCTGGTGATAAGGAGATAGGCGGGTAATGGGAGCATGCGGGAAAAACACAAACAGGGTAAACGAGTGCGGCTCTGCGAGATACCCTGGCATGTACGCTAAGTGTACGACGCACCCCACATTCATGCACTGATGAACATATAGAGAGGCGAGCAGACAGTGAGATGTTTTCAGGCGCGCCCGACCTCCCAAAGCCTCATTAGCTGTGGAATAAACGTGTGTGCGCCGAGGCGTGGCCGCATGCACGGCGAACAGGCAGGGGTGGCGGCGGCGGCGGCGGCAGCGGCCCGCGCCGTCCGTACTTTGCCGGCCTGAACGCTCATCTGGGTGGGCGGCCGGCTGCATCGTGGGACCCTGCCGTGTTAAGCTTATTAATTATGGATTCGGCTTATCCAGTCCTGAGCGTACACGGCGTACCCCTGGCCCTTTCCTATCCCGGCCACCTCCTTAAATATAGTCACAACTCGCCACGTGCGTTGATTAACCTCGCTTTGCCGCTGGTACTGTGATGCGGGACAAAAGACAAAAACGTGACTCTGCGATGGCGCCGACGACGAGCGACGGGGAAAATAAAGCCCCAAAAAACGTTTGACGAGAGGCCGATGTTCAGGCGTCCAAGCGCAGCGGTGGCCTTCAGCAGGCTCACCACGCTCAGCTGACCCTGGAGGAGACTTTTGAAGAGCCGTCCTCGGACATGATCTTCTTCCTCGGTGTTTGGAACTGTTACACACACACACACACTCACACACACACACACACACGCAGGTGCACACACACATATGTATTAGGTAAAGAGTGACATGCCCATTAATGCACTGGAACTGAAAAAAATGCACTTCAAATTTTTGACCTAAATCCAACAATTTTATCATTACATTTCATATTTTCTATATTTAGATTGTTTTAATTATATTCATTAATATCTTTATGACACCTTGAAAAGAGGGAAAAGATATTTCATGAGTTATTTTACTTCCATCTTTAGAGAGTAAAAAACTTCTTCCTTTTACGAAGCCTACACCTCGGATTGTACGACGACTGGAAAAATATCTTACGAATATAAGACCAATCTTTTCACTGTATTTCCTCATCATTGTCCTCTGGCTGCTTCTCATGCGCTTCCCATCTGAATTTCCAGCCTTAAACATTCAATGAAGACCGCATTCATCTTAACCTTTACCTTGTCCTCGCCTCCATTCAAACAAGCCGCAAATAAAAAGAAGTCAAGAAATTCAAAAACGGAGGAAAAAGTTGGACTTTTTCATCAGCTGAATGATATCTTTATCACGAGGAGGTTCGCCTTTAAAATGCGATGATCAGTGCGGCGGTGGCTCAGCACACTGCCGAGCCCCTCGCAGCCGGCGGGAGGGGGTCTTTTAACACAACTGGGCGAGCGCTCGCTCGGAGCTCCAGACACAGCGGGTGGCCATTTGTTATGCACGTGAAAAAGCCTGCAGAATTCGGCAAGAAGGTTTTATTCATAGCACCCCGTCCCCGTCCCACCCGTCGTACGCTTTCCGATGTTGCGTCATGAACCCATTTGCACCTTAAGACAGAGCTCCTCGCAAAAGGACACTTTTCCCTGGCTTCCCATTGGACGTGATAATGACAGAGCCGCCCTCCAAATGCCAGACTCTATATTCTAGCCACGTGTTGAAGTCCTTTTCATATCGTCTTTGTGTAGCGACCCGGCCCACGGTAACAGGAGACACCTCTTCTATTTTTTTTTTTTTTAGTTCTCAGGCGTCCTTGTCCGAGTCACCTTTAAGCTGCTGACTCCAGCAGACACTTGAGATTCAAAATCCTCACGTAGAAGAGACTGGACTTCTATCTGTCACCAGCGATAGACATTCTTGCCTATCTTGATGCCGATTAGTCAGATTACCCGAGAGAGAAAGAGTAGACGCCGACCATGAAACTGCACCTCCACCCATTCCCCAGACCTCCCCATTTTACCCGCATTTATCATCATTATCAGGTTTAAAATGCTCCTGAAATAGTGAACGGTAAAATAGCAAATACGTTTCCCCCCCCCAGTGTCATCCTTAAAAACATCCAATCCGCTGTCACATGCAGCATGGAACAGTGTACGGTCTGCGGCAGGCCAGGGTCACAGCATGTGAGAGAGGTTCTCGTGCACTTTTGTGAAAAAACAAAAAACAAAAAACAAAAAAAAGGAGAGTCAATCCCGACTGGAATGCGGTTATGGGCCTACGATGGATTGGCGTCTGTCGGTGGGCGGTGAAGGTTCACGGCTGGTACAAAATAGTGCAACATGACAGAGTGGATGAAGGGATGACGTGTGTATCTGCAGGAATAAGCCGTGCAATCTCGGTTTCTTTCAACGGTCCGGTCGCAGATCTATGACGTCACACATCGGGGACCGTCGTCTGCATGAAGTCGCACATATCTACCAGTGATGCAGAAGGCTTGACTCAACCTGCGTTAAACCATTCACCTTGACTAGCATAGCGGTCGCTAACCGAACCGTCAGCCACCAACACCAATATCTAAAGACGCAGGAGCCTCCTGGTGAGGTGAATGTCCCGATGCTCCCGATTCCACGGCGGGTCGTCTGAAGCCTGGGCTTTGCATAAGTCAACACGTGGGCTTGCTGGCCAGCAGTTAGTGATAGAAACGATGTTTGTGTGAGCAAAAGGTGAAAGGGACGGAGGGCAGGATATTCCATCAGATCAATGGTGAAGATCCCCATGGTCTAAATTAGACTGCCCTGCTCACCTCCAGCTCCACCTCCACCTCCACCTCCATCACCATCACCCCGCCACGACTGACAGCCTTAATAACTGTCCTAATAACCAGAGAGCAGATTAATAAAGCATACCGTAAATGATTACCTCCATCATTAATCCATCTCATGGCTATTTAAAGCTGCTCATATTAACTATTTGGACAGGAGGTTTCACGTGTTAATGGCCAGATTGAACACAGTGAAAGCACATTAGACGCACATGTGATTTGATTAATGCCATTCACAGGAATAGAAACAAATTATGCAGGCAGAACGTGGCTGTTCACCTGGCAAAAAAGAAAAAAAAAAAAAAAAAATGAAGGGTCGTATGGGGGCCGGATTTGGGGTGTGGGGGGTGGGGGGGTAGAAGTAGCAAACTGGGCGTCCACCAGAGAAATGAAATATTTGCACTGAAATCTGTTTAATTCCCTCGCAGCGGATTTGAGATGAAGCCCGGCGTCTCATTAGCTCTGTTTGGACCAGATTGCATGGTGTCCACCGATCCATTGGGGAAATCCATCTATATATTGTGCACGGCCTCCTTAGGGCTGCGCTGCAGGCTCAGCCTGTTAGAGTGTGGATGATGACAGAGCTGATTCAAGCTTAATAAATAATAGACTGTTACCGGAGGTATCACCTGATGAATATTGCATTCCTATTCCTGCCGCCTGCATGTCTGTCTGTCCGTCTGCCTATTTGTCCGAGACACATTCTTTTTTTTTTTTTTTTGCTGTTGTTGTTTTTGCAGTATGCAGAGGAAACAATCAGTTTGACCACATGTTGACAGGCTGGGAGCCGGGGATTGAAGGCACCTGCATTCAAAATACCCCCCTGCCGCCCCTCTAGTCAGCGGAAAAACAATTACTTCTTGTTGTCTGCAGCAACAAAAATGTTGTTCCTCGCAAAATGTAGCGTTCCGCCCATCTGACATGTACCGTGGTTGGATTGTGTGCCAGCTGGAGAGCCGGGTAGTTGCACGATGGGAGGGGCCGCGTGCTGGTGGTGGTTCAGCTTCAAAGACAGGGAATAAATTATCACCTTCAACAGATTATTACCAGGGAAGGTGTTAAAAAGTATGTCAGTGTGCTCAGAGAAACATGTGCAGGCCCGTACCTTTATATATCACTCGCTGTCATAGAGTTGGTTTTAAAAGCTTACACTCTTTTTTTTTTTTTTTTATAACAGAGAGCAAAAGCTGATTGAACCCCATGGTGTCATGAACAAAAATGTCCATTCATGCTTCCAACACTCCCTGATAAATTGCCAGTCGTGCTACGTGAGCAGCGAAGCTCGCCGAGAATATTTTCAGACGCTTAGCGGCGCTTGAAAAACCCTCAAGATGGGATAAACAACATTTTTGAGGTTGTTTGATTTAACATGAAAGAGGGGGATTGGTCTGTTTCAATCTCATTTGTGTGGAACTTTGCTTTCATGGGAATTAACTATCTGTTAACAAACGGTGTAATTTGTGATTGTATTTAAACTTTGTGGTCTTATGAAGTGTTAAACACACTTGAGTGCCACGGTAACAAAATAGGTCTGCTGAATTTTACACATTACATGTGGTACTTGTCCATAGATAGCATAATTGCTAATAATGGCGCTAACATTTACATCCTTAAAGATAAACAGGCCAAACAAACACGGTGGATTGCAGACCAAGTGCAAAACATGGGATTAGAAGAAAGCTGACAGCAACAGATGTTTCATGTACCAGTGAGGATGCTAAATATGCTAGCATCCGAGTTCATCGACCGACACGGTCTCACGGAAGGCTAATGTTCGGTGTAGCTGCGAGCAGGCCTCCTCTGCTGCTGTGTAGCCCTTGGAGCCGGCGGGATGTTTTCATGTTGACATCAGTCTCTTAAAAAAAACAGATGTTTTATCCGGGGTAGTGAGTTTGATTCTCCAGCCGTTTGAGAAGCACCAGATTTCAGGTCAGGTGCTTTAAACGTACACGGCAGGTTGGCGGGCGGGAAAGGTCAACGTGGGTTTGTTGGCTCTAGGCATCGGTTTAAACTCTACTCTATTTCAAGGAAACGCATGTATACAAAATGTTAGCATGCAAGTGAAGCTGCCATCAAACAAGACGAACCATTGCGATCGGCCAAATGTACCGTCTGACCAACCTGCAGAATAGACTGGATATTTAAAACCGGAAAATTCAGCGTACTGCACCAAGCTTGCAGCAGGTTGAAACTACGTTTTAGGCTTGCTATCTAGCCGGGAGCAATAACTGGCTGGTTATGTTGTGTAATTACCAAAGGGAGTGCCGGTTGGGCGCCTCTAGGAGCCACCGGTGAACCTGCCGTGGAGGTTTTGCTGAAAGCAAATGGGTGACAGGGGATGTAGCGATTTCTCCGCACGGTGACCGAGCACCTCCGGGACACCCCGAGGAATTGTTATTATGATCATCGAATTATTTGAAGATAAGGTTTGGAAAAAAAACTCAATTAAAAAAAGAAAATGGAAGTGATCCTTCCCCGGGGCGTCAAAGAGTGACGCTGTGCAAAGACGCTCTGCATCTGATACTGACGTTTCAGGCACCCTTTTGCGAGGCAGTGGGCTGTCAATTAACGGCCGAGCAAAGCCTCTCATGTCAGCGTGAGACGCTCAAAGCCTCCGCTGCAGCGTGGCCACCGGTTTATGGACAACCTGGGGCCGGGGGCGGCGGTAGCGGTGGTGGGTAGGAGGGCTAATTTATTTCCAGCAATCATCCTCCTCTCACCCCGACCATCTGCTTTCGTCCGCCTGAACCTGAAGCACAACATTTTCACTGTGGCGCGTTTTCGGTTGCAAATGAAAAATGATTGGTCGTGAGAGGGGATCGAAACCCCCCGAGCTGCATCTACTTGAAGTCCTAACGTGGAGTCTCTCACATATTGACACTGAAAGCAGCGTGCACGTGATGATACTTCTTTTGGAGACGGGCTGAAAGTGCTGTGTGTTTCAGTGTCCCGGTGTGTTCGACGGCTTCATCGTTTTAGCCCTGTTTATCTTATTGGCAGTCGCTCTGTGTTCGCAATAAAGATAATTATCAACTCAACTGTCGCCGCTTCACCTGCCAAATGATCAAGATAACGGGTTCGCCTGTAACAGACGGATACATATATATTCCCGCACTGAGGCAAACTTTTTGAATGTACGATCTGCTTTTCTAGCTGTGACGTGTTTCTCTGTATTTGATGTGCAACATCTGGGTGACATTTTCCAGCTAAAATACATTTAATAGTGTTTTCATACCAGGTTCTGAGACACACATCCAAAAAATATGATCCGCTCGAGCCTCTCTCTGTCTCTCGTGTGTGTGTGTGTGCCCAGCATGTGCAAACACAGCAACAGCTTTGTGTGTGTGTGTGTGTGTGTGTGTGTGTGTGTGAGTGTGAATAGGAGAGGTGTTTGAAAGGTATAGGCAGAGAAAGGAAAGTGTATGGCTCTTAATCAGCCAATCAGAAAGCAGATTAGCAGGTTGGGTGGGCTGGCTGGTTAGAGGTGGAGCTGTTACTACAGAGAAAATAAAAATCTTTTCTTTTTTTTTCCTCTAGCAACACAGCAGCCAATCAGAATCCATGAAAACACCAAAACAACTTTCTACACCAATGCCCCGGCCCTGGAGTATGTTTGGGGTGGGTGGCGGGGGTGGGGGGTGGAAAGAGGGTGAAAATAAGACCAGGCAAAAATTGCCTGCTCCAGGGATTCTTGGCAGATGCTCAAATTGTGTGTGTGTGTGCAGCGTGTGTGTTTTCTAGAGATGGGCAAAAGGCAGACTTCTCTTTTAATTTGACATGCTTCACTGTTTTGGCATGCCTCTCCAACTATGTGAAAGTCTACCAAAGTGTGTGTGTGCAAGTGTTTCTTAGCGACAGTGTGAGGAAATGTACATTGGGACTTTAGTTGAGTGTGCATCTTTGTGTGTGTGTGTGTGTGTGTGTGTGTGTGCGCGCCAGCCTGAGTGACAGCTCTGACCTTTTCAATATGCCTGTTAAACCTGAGCTCTTGTCCCAGTGCAGACGTGCTTGTGTCAACTCCAGCAATCCCACATGAAGGTCAAACTCTCTCCTGGAGTATTTGCACGCACACACACACACACACACACACACACACACACACACACACACAAACACACACACACACACACACACACACACACACACGTACCGTTTCCTGTCATGTTGTTTCCTTCTCCTCTATAAATAATATGCTCTCTGCCCCAAACTGCATGTCCAGGCAATTACCACATCATACTGATGCATCTACTCTTTTCTCTGCCCGCCAATAATTGCAGATTTAGTCATTCACACTTTTTTTTTGTTGTTGTTGTTGCCGTGGTTGTTGCCGTGGTCACCATCCCGGCTGCAGCCACAAGTCGGCTCCCCGAGAGCTTCTGATCTGGAACGGTGGGATTACTGTACTCACCGGGGAGGCGAATGCATGTTGTCTGATGGATATTGTGACAATAAGACTGTTGTTGACAGGATTAAATAGGCTCGCGGTTACTTTTTTTTTCTTTTTTATCCATTTTTATGAATGATGCTGTTGGAACGCTTTTGAAGCAATTATTTGATGAGCTTCTCGTGAATAATCCTGATAAATCCTGGATAAAGAAATGACTGAAGGGCGTGCGGTTGATGGTTGTTTTCACTAATTGTTAAATCAAATGAGAAGATGAAAAAGTCTGATTTTATCGGTTTCAGAAGATCATATGAAACATAACTAGTCAGTGCGTGCGAGCAGGGTTCGGCTCTATTTCTCCGACAGAACGTGGTGCACGAACAGGCGGCAGCAGGTACGTTTGTCAAATCCACCCGGAAGTGGCATCGGATCGCGTTCGTCTGCGTCGTACTCTCACTTCTCTGGCAGGAACACGCAAGACATGAAGAAAAAGGGAGGAGGAACGGTTGAGAAACGCGTGTGGAAGGAGCGCGCCGTGAGGCGGGGGGGGGCTGGAGGGGCTGGAGCAGCAAAACGCACGTCTAAGCACACTCACCCTCACCTTTGGTGACTCATAGAATTATTGAAGCCGCTTGAATGTCTGTTAAAATGTCAGCGAATGTTCGGAGCAACAAGTGCACTGAGAGGCGTGATTTTTTTTTTTTCCCCTGCATCCATTTGCAGCACTTTTTCCCCCCCCAACAGCGATGGGTTTGTTTTGCGAACGCTGTGCACGCTTTGCCAATTACAAAAGGTATTTTGTTGGTCCTTTTTCTTCATTTTTCTTGCAGCTGCAGTTACCTGAGCCTCTTCAGGCTCCTTGTTTGTGGATTCCCCACAGGAATTGTCTCTCTCTTCTATCTACTTAGAGAATTCTGTTGAATATTTTTCATTTTGGCTTGAACTGAGCGGCAGATGTGAAAGATCTTATGTGTAAAAAAAATGAAGATTAAACTGACGAGCTGCAAATGAGCTTGCACGCCGCTTCCTTCTGATTCAGGCGCTCCTGTCGATCATCTCGTCGAGCAGCGCGCTGCCGGATGCTGGCAACACGCAACGCAGACCTACGGCTACCTGGCGAAACTGTGTCAGCATAAATGGGTTGTTTTTGATTCAAGCTGGTTCTTTTATGCTGTTCTGGAATGAATGAAAGACAAACAGCTCCGCTTTGGTTGATACATTCATTCATTCATTTTCTCCACTGCTTTACCCTAAGCTCAGGCTGATGGAGGGGGCGGAGCCTATCCCGGCCGTCAAAGGGCGAGAGGGCGGGGTTCACCCCGGATCCGCCACAGATGGAAACAAACAAGCATTCGTTCTGTCATTCGCACAACCCAGAGACACACGACCGACCTCCCGCGTGCTTTTCACCGCGGATGAAGCCGGAGAGCCCGCAGGAAACCAACGCAGACACGGGGGAGAACATGGAGACTCCACACAGAAAGGCCCCCCCTGTGGGAATCCAACCGGGGACCTCCTTGCTGTGCGGCGGAAGCGCCGACGACTGCGCCACCCTGGATGATACATTCATTTACTATTTCACTCATGGGGTTGATTCCCTTGAAATCGTTGGCTGTTACTGGCTGGCTCTGCTGATCGCGGGGAGTCACTGGTACAGAGGCTACTTTCATGCTATCCACTTCAGAGATTTCAGCTTTGAAGCTTGAAGGCGCGCTTATTATTAATGTTGCCGTCGAGCTGCTGCAGGGAGACACCCAACACACTGGACGCTTTTTGTTTTGGGGGGGAATTACCAGAAAAGAAGTCGCGAGTCATGTCTCAGAGAAATGAAGTATTTCCCATGCAAGCCTGATTAAAGCAGGCGTTAAAAATCGCAATAATAACGTATTGTGGTTTTGAAAAAGGGCCGTCTTTCCGAGAAAAACCATCAGAAAGGTCAATAATAGGAGCGGTGGAAATGACCCGGATTGACGTTTGATCGACAGACTTATTGGCAGCAGTAATTATGAGCGGGAGAGAAGCAGGAAATCGGATGACGTCAGTAAGAGGCGGTGAAGTCTTTGCAGGGAGGCAGGTCTCGCAAAACCGGGCTTTTGGCACGGGACGCCACCAGATGCAAGTCCGCACATTTTCTTTATTTATTCAGTTTGAGCAAATGTTGCATATTTGAACCCCGAAGCATTATCTTCCCCCAGTCCCGACCCAGCGGGTCTGTAACCAATCAGCTCTTAACCAAGGGAAAACATGCTAATGTGTTGCACGAGGGCCTCGGAACAAACCTATATTTTCATTTCGGGACTTGTTAGGTTTTTACAAGTGATGTGAAAGACTGTTTCTTGGACGGGCAAGATCGGTTTTTTTTTTCTTTCTTTCTTTCTTTTTTTTTTTTTAGATTTTCCGCTGATTGCCTGGCAACCGGTGGTTCTGAGACTTTGGGCAGGAGTGCCAGAAACGCGGTGAGATACCGAATTAAAATGAACCACTCACAGGATTTACTCACTCTAAAGCAAAATATAACCTTTTTCACAGGAAATTATAGTATAGCACCATGAGTACGGTGTGTGTCTCCCAAACACGGCGCTCGTCCCTGCAAAATATCACACACTCACACACACACATATGTATGGATTTAGTTTGGGTCCAGCTGCCTGCTGTAGACCTGCGGATGCATTATGAAACGTGTGAGAAAGTGCGCGCGCGTATGTTTTCTTCTTTTTTTTGTGCGCGCGCGTTTCCGAGCTCTTTGTCTGGTATGAATCAGCGCGCGTGTGTGTGTGTGTGTGTGTGTGTGTGTGTGTGTGTGTGTTTGACTCTCCGCTTTTGCTTAGATTAACTTGTTTACAACCGTTTTAGCCGATAGGTATATTCTGCTTTGCATTAGTCTATGTGTGCATGTGTGCAATCATCACACAGGGGAGATGCTTACAGTCCATTTGTCTGCGAACACACTGACCATTAGCTGGCCACCATACATAATGTATAGCAGTGACCTTTCTGCACACTGCACCCTTAGGCCTATAAGCCATTGTTTGGTGTTGTATTGATTTTTTACCCCCCTCATAGATGGAGACGGTGATTTGAGGGGAGAGACTGAGTGCTGCTGTGTCTGCTGATAGAAGAGGGGAGGGCAAAAGCAATGGAGTGTAAAGAATTGAAAAGGCTGGGCGGCCAGAAGGACACAGACGGAGGCGCATACCTGTAAGCCCCCTCCTTTTTCCTGTGGAATGACTGCTTCGAGGCCAGATCTCTTATGAAAGACAGGTCATGTTCAATAGTGCTGAATGTTGCGGGGCGTATAAGTGCCACCTATACACAGCCCATTAGACAGAGTGCACGGGCACGGAGCTGCATGATAAACAATTTGACAAAGATTCTCCACATTCATCAGGCCGGGGCTGGCGTGCGTGTGTGTGTGTGTGTGCGCGTGTGTGTGTGTGTGGGGGGGGCTTTGCACCACCTCCCCCGCCCTCTATAATCTTCCAGAACGTTCTTTATGTCCTACCTTCTCCGGCTGACACCCAAAGCGGGGCTGCGTCGAAGGGGGAAAAAGTGTTTGGATGCGCGGACGGAGGCGGGCAGGTGGAGCTGAGAGCTCCGGCTCCCACGGAGCCGAGAATAGCCCTGTGATTGGTCAGTCGCCAGCACGGGACACGTTGCACGGTGATACCGGGATATTTCATAATATTACCGCTCTCTCATCGTTCACTTCCCGAGCCGATCGGAGCCGACTCCCACTCCTACTTAGCTTTCCTTGTCAAAATCGCGCGCGCTCGCACAGCCTCCTTCCTCAAGTTCTCCTTTTTTATTGCAATGATTCCCATTGTACTCATCTGCTTGTGAAGCGCCTTGTATTTTCTTATGAGCGTAATCTAATTCCTAAATGGGCTGCTACCTGGCGAAATTGGAGCCACATGAATGTCACTCCGGCCCGACGCCTCATTTCAAACAAGCTGCGCGTTGAATTCAATTTATTCTAATAGAATCCCCCGCTATTAGCGTATGATCTCATGGTGGTTCTCGGGCGTGTCTCGCACGTATTAACGGCTTCATTTCGGCAAACGTGTCAGAAATTACCAATGATGATAATCCCGACTTTCTGAATTGAAATAAGCTCTTCTTTTTTTTGATCTAATAAACAGTGTTGTGCCACTGGCATGAGACTTCTGGCCAGCGGCGGCCTTATCCGAGCCTGCTCTCCTGGCAGACAGAAACCAGAGCTGCGTCATTAAGAGCTCTTGATTCAGATGGAAGACGGACTGAAAAAAGTCCCGTAAAATCAGCCAAAACGTAGAAGAATTAGATAAATAAACGCTGCCGATGCGCCCGTCAAGCACGGGAGGGTCTCCTGTCATCATTCGTCACTACGTGTCCAAGCCCGCTTCCGTCTGATGGGACGACTCTGAAAAAGTCCTCCCCGTGAGGTTCCCTATTCAGACGGTGGCGGAGCACACGCGCCCATCGACGTTCCTGCCCTTTCATCCTTTTTTTAAACCCATAAATCTCGACGTAGCGGCGGCCGTGTTGTAAATCCTCCAGAAATGAGCTGAGGAAACCCGACGGCGGGCCACAGGAAGCCGATGTTAAACGGCGTCACAGGAAGAGATGAGGGGAAGATTGTAAGTTCACCCTCCAATCCACACGTCGTATGGAGATCAATTATCTTCCTTTCATTCACATGAAGACAAAACCATCCACTCTCTCAGTTCGGCCTCGATCCTTAATTGATATAAGATATTGTCATCCTCATATGGTAACAGTACACATCCTTCGAACCACATCCACATCTCTGTCTATCTCATTTTGACCGTTGTCCTCGGGGCAGCACATTTCCTACCCGATGCTAATCTGAGCAGTCGCTACAAGTCCGCGAGCCGGTTCACGCGCGTTTGCTCACGCGACACAAACTGCACCACAAAATACGTTCGATGAATTCCACGGCGACAACAGACAGTTCGAAGACGATGCCATCGGTAGCTTTTCTCAGGCTTTGGGGTGAATGAGAGGGCGGACGCTTGACTGGTTGTGCGTCTCGAACGGTTGTGTGTCTGTGTGCAGGACCAGGAAATGTACAGTTGTCATGACTCGTGTCGTCGCTGCGTGTCAAATGACCGGTCTTTGCGGTGTGAGTTCGGTTCTCTTGTGCCACCATCTATCAAACAATGCACTTTCAACACACACACACACACACACACACACACATCCCCAGAACCTTTCAAAATGGCGAGTGATCGTCTTCATTCAGCCAGAGAACGTGCTGGTAGAGCCCTTTGTAACGAGAGGTAAGAAGGAACCTGTGATTGGAAAGCTAAATTGGCCCGATCACTCAGTTAACAGAGAGAGAGAGAGAGAGGGAGCGAAAAAAAAAAGGGAGAGGGGGGGGAAGAAGGGAGGGAGGGAGGGAGAGACTGTTCTGAAGGCTGGTAATAAGTGGCATCCTACAGAGCTTTCCAATTCCTCCAGGAGACTGACACCTGAATGTGCTTTCAAGCAGCAAACTGCTGGGGTGGCAACCCCCCCCCCAACCGTGACCCCCCCCCACCATTTCCATTCCTCCCTCCTGTTGCTCCACCTCGTGTACCGACAGCGAATCCAACGCCTGTTTCGTATCAACTTTTAAAATGTTCGTGCAGTAAGCAGCCTCCCCCGGGGCGACCGAGCGCTGGAAGCGCGTGTTTACACGCACCACGAGTGGATTTTAGGAACAGGTTCGGAGCTGAGAAAATGACATTTTACTTAATGGCGCATCGTTAATTATTCATTTTGCCCCCCCCCTCCGTATCTTATTAAAGCTCCTAATTTTTTTTTTTTTGCACATTACTTTTATTAAATCATGATGTGATTATGATGATTATAAGGCAATCGCGGCGGATTTTTCAGAGGAGAGAGAGCGACATTATTTTAAAAGCGGCCATTTTCAGTCGGGGACGATTTGACAGGCGGATCTGCGTCGAAATCTCTCCGGTTGCCGGATTCGTTGGAAGAGCATATTTGCCGAGTGTCTACCTGTCAGCCGCGCCTTTGTCGCCTCTTGATATTTTTGATCACTCCTTTTGTGTCCCGCTGGTTTTCGCCCGGCCCGCTCTCATTCAAGTCGCGTCCGCGCTGGAGTTGGACGAGGGGTGAAGAGGAGGAAGGACGGCCCAGCGACTGAAGAGCGCCGCAGCGGGCCGCCGCTCCATTTATCAACGTCAGGATTTCAGACCGCGGTGCAACGTCTTGAAAGCCGAGGCTGAGTACTCCACGCTGCCCCGCCGAACAAAAGCAGAAACCGTTTCCTTCCCTGAGATCACCTTTTCACCAACATGAGGTTATTTTCCTTTCACAGCCTGCAGATAGGAATGAATGAGGACCCGTCCAGCCTCCTCCTTCTCCCCGGCAGCCTTGATTTCCTTTTTCCTTAGGTGTTTTTGCGATCTTTCAAAAGGAAAAAAAGGAAACAAAACCATTGTGATTTCCCGTGTTTGTTATTCCCGCTTTATTTTGTCTCTGCCTCGGCTCGGGTTTCCACACGCCGCGACAAGCCCAATCAAGGCTACGGCACAAAAACACAAAAACACTGCTGCATGGCATCCATTCAGCCGCCGAAGAAGCTGCTCGCCCCCTGATACCCCCTGGCTCTCCGAGAGGGAGGAGAAGAAAACCGTTGACCTTCCATGAAACATACAACGTTATTGTGTGTGCGTGCGCACGTGTGTGTGTGTGTTGCCACGAGGTGTTCGTCATGGTGTGGGGACATCAAGCATCTCACACCATCAAAACGTGGGGTCTGTCTGGACGGAAACCGGCGGTTGGGTTCGGTTAGTGCTAGCTGTGGTAACGGTTAAGTTATTAACGAGGGACTGCGGTAACCACCCATGAACTGGTCAGATAGCGTGGTTATTTATTCAGAAACATATGACAAATAAGATTAAAATTGGAAAATGTATCACATTTATCGGCTCATGAGTAAGCTACCCTGAAAAGCTAGACGTTACCAGAAAATTTGCCTAAACTTGCAAAAAATAACTTGCAAGACAAAAAACAACCCCAAAACATCAATTTTAAAAATGAAGGGAAGTGAAAAATTTGGGTTGAAAGTCAAATAAAAAAATTTAAAAAAAAAAAATCGATATATAAATAGATATACAAATAATGTTTGAAATTTCAAACAAGTAAATTAAACAAATAAACCTAAAAAAAACACTCCTAACAATAATCTAATAACATTGCCACTCTATTCAAAATGTCACATAAAAAATGGCAGAACTCGTGTCTTGCAGAAGTAATCCAACCATGTTAAAAGTAACATTTGAAAATGATAAATAGAGATGAAATATCCAAGTGTGGCCGGGTGAACGCGGATCAGTGAACCTCTTGACCTGGCAAGACGAACGACTGAAACCTTTGAATGCATCCCGATACATGGGCTTTCTACCTTCTGCTCAACCGACCCTGGAGTCGTCACCCCTCCCATCAGCACCCCTGTTGAGAGCGGGGCGGATTCATCAGGCGGGAGACGTCAAGAACATACCACCGAAAGGAGGAGGAGAAGAAAACAACAATAACAGAAAGAGACACATTCAGAATTGAAATTACCTCTCTGACACTGACAGCCAGGCGTTTTTGGACCGGCCCGTATGGAAAATACCGGGCGGATTCAAAAAGTGTGCTTGTGCGTGTGAGTGTGTTGCTGCTGCCGGGTCCCCTCCACATTTAGCCCTCCATATGGCTTATGCAGATAGCTTTCTTTGGGTCGTGTCTTGGCTCGGGTTTAATTAGTGGATTTGCTGCTAATAGATGGAGCTAATTAACAGGGATTGGGGCTCCTGCATGATTCCCGGTGTTCCCGCGCGAGTGTGTGTGTGTGTGTGTGTGTGTGCGTGCGTTCGTGCATTTGCACTTGTGTGCAAGCTGACATGTTTCTGTCTACCCAACGATGGAGACAACGGATGCTGTCACCTTGGTTACCGTGTAAAATGGATTCCAGAAGGGGTTGAATCAGCCTGAGCCAATTAGACATAGACATGCGATGGAGATGGCAGGACGCACACAGATATGCAGTGTTTGTCTCTGTTGCTCTGCCTCCCTCTCTCTCTCTCTCTCTCTCTCTCCTGTAAACACACACACACACACACACACACACACACACACACACACACACAGAGTCAGACAGCGTCTTGCCCAAGGCAGTGGAGATATGACCATCATAATCACATCATCCCCTGATAACAATAACTCTGCTCAGGGATGCAAATAATCTGTGCGTCCACATATCTTATTATTGCAATCAATAATAACGAAGCACCCCAACACACACACACACACACACACACACTAAAATAACACCCCTGTCACCCTAATGAGAAAGTATAGCCTATTACTATCCTCTGTGTGTTGTTGTGTTTGTGTGTCTCGGCAGCTGTGCCCCCCTTTCTTTAAAAAAAAAAAAAAAAAAAAAAAAAGGGAGGGAGATCAAAACGGAGCAAAGGGCTCACGGGGCGTAAAAACTAATTTACTTTCAAAAAAAAAGTAATTCTGCCGGCTGACTTTCTCTTTTTTTTTCCCGCCCTGCCGTCAAGTAGCCCCACTCTTCATCAAAAGCAAAGTGATTGAGAAACAGAAGAAATGTGCGAAGGGAGGGAGAGAATGAACACATGCTCCGGTTTGATTTGGGGGCAATGATTTATCCCAAAAGCAAACCGGTGACCCATATGCATTCTCATTGCTCTGGGCCCCGTCCTGATGAAATGGACACAGTATTACTGCTGACTTTGTGATAACGCTGTTACTTATGCTCGGCACACACACACACACACACACACACACACACACACACACACACACACTTGCAGATGGATGTGTGTTTGCCTATGAGTGGGTGGGGCTGGCTGACGGGCTCGCAAGTGTCAATAAGTGACTGCACATGTGATTTTGGGATGTGTGATGTGTGTGTGTGGGGGGGGGTATGCTGATAAGTGTTGATAAGTGAGTGTGTGTGTTTGTGTGTGTGTGTGTGTGTGTGTGTGTGTGTGTGTGTGTGGATGATTACTGATTTGTGGCAGGGTGTCTATTGTTAATGAAATCCTTTGTGCTGCTCTGATTGGCTCATCAATCAAACAGCAGTTCGCATATTACCCATAACCCCTTTCTGCTCTCTCCAGGTGGCGGATTAAAATGTGACACATGCACATGTGCACACGTGCACACACACACACACACACACACACGCGCGCTCAACTTATCTGTGCATTAACACATACTGTACATAAACACCCCGCAGCTTCGCTAAAAGCTTTACGTCAGTAGATTTCCCCATGTCGCTGTCATCTTGATATCCATCCGGGGAATGAAGGAGACAATGAGACAGTGAATGCATCATCTGCATTAATTTCTGCTTGATTCAAAGTGTCGTGGTTAAAGAGGGCAAGAGGAGGGGCAACGGGGGCGTGGAGGGGGGAGGGGAGGGGCAAGAGAGGTGGGGAGAAGGGCGAAAATGGGCAATGCAGGGGATGGGAGGATGGGGGAGAGGCCTTGGGGAGACCTCAGTGCGGTTGGCCCCGGGGCTGGAGAGCACACACACACACACACACACACACACACACACACACACACACACACATTTCCCCCAAGATTAGTAACAGCAGACACACACAAGTGCACATAATCACATTTAGACATATGCACACTCATGCAGAAAAGTCGCCCCGCTCTGGAAGTGCAGACTTAACGAGGTAAACGTCCCACACAATGGTTATGAAATCAAATGAGGCTGGAACAGAGATACAATGGTGTTTGCAGCACATGGAGCTGCGGAGACCGGATTGAACGTACAGAGGGCCCGGAGGCAAGGATACACAAACGAAATGCAGAGAATAATACCAACAAAAAGGCGCTGATGAGCGGCGAGTGCACTCGCAGAGCGCCAACCTTTGCCGGGGTCCGTGTAACATTTCCACAAAAATCAATATGCATGCATTATGTATGATACGTTACACTCGTTTTTCATGTTTATGAAAATGAACACCCCGTGACCCGGTTTTGACGGACGGAGCCGCATTTGAGTATACCGTGTTACAAGAGACGGATCCGGCGGACTGAGCCGCAGAAAAGAAATTCGAGACTGACTTTGTCACCACGTACAGACCAGATATCGGAGAAAAGACGGCATCCTTGCTGGAAGTACTTGCTTATTTTAATGAATACGTCCTTTAAACGACATGAAAATGCTGGTTTTAGACCACGCACTGGTAAAGACCTCTCCACGAGCTGTACCTTCACGCTGCTCTGAAAGGAGACCTGCCCCAAGACAAACAAGGTTGTTTTGCCGTCAGATGTATTTCCTTGAAGTGTCTGAACGTGGAGTACGTCCGCAGGGACAGGCTTGAAAAAGCATTTTTATAAGCAACGAAATGTTTCTGATCAAACAAGAAATTCAGATTTAGGTTGTATACTTTGTGCTTTTACACGTACGTGATATAAAGTACTCCAACCCATCTCTGCGGATGAAGCAGGCAGGTGCTTCTGTCTGACCTCTTGTTCCACATAGCCTATTTAATTATATTTTATATTTTTTTTCCCCCATCTTCCTGTTTCAACAGCCCGTCTGCTCGGACACACAGCAGTGACTCATCTGTCTGTCACATTCGGGACGCCAGACAAGCCGAAAGTCAGAGTCTTCGCTCCCTTGAGAGTGAATCACCGTCCACCATGTAAGGCAATCTGTGCCGTCTGCAGCCGTTCGGCGACTCCCCCCCCCGAAAACGCTCCTGCTTTCAGGAAGTTCCTAAAAAGTACACTTTTCCCCCGTAACCCCCACTTTTGATAGCATGATCAAAAAAGTGCATCTTAATTTGACATTGAGATAAATGCTAAGAAATCAGCATGAATTCAAAAATCAACCTCGAAGCCGATCGATGAGCGGAGCTGTTGGACGGCAGCTTCATCAAACACTTCTTGAAGGCATCACAGCTGCTCGGCCCAATTATGATGATACTGGGCGTCGGGGCGGCGCATTGGTTGGCGCTTTCGCCGCACAGACGGAAGGTCCCCGGTCGGATTCCGACAGCGGGCCTTTCTTTGCGGAGTCTCTATGTTGCCTCGATGTCCGGTTGGGGTTCCTCCAGGTTTTCTGGTTTCCTTCTCCGGCCCCAAAACATGCAAGAGGTAAATGGGAGACCCTACAGTGCCAAGACCAGGGAAGGAATGAGCGAATGGCTGTATCGCTCAATTTGAGGCCCTGCGGTCACCTGGCGGGAGGTCCGGGGTGCACCCCAGCTCTCGCCCAATCACAGCTGGGACAGGCGGCAGCATAAGGATAAGTGGTATGGTTAATGAACGTACCAACAAACCAACGGACCAGAGAACTACATGTTTATCGGAAGGCCAAAAGCTCAGGATCCCAAAGTAAGAGCCTGTCTTCTGCAGAGACGGGCTCTGAGGACCAAGTCAGCCCCAGGAGGTGATTAATTTAGGGGATTTGAGCAAACCCTAAAGACAGGCTTCATGTAAAACACCCTTTGGTTTTTTTCGTGCCTCTTGATTCACCGTGAACTCGCTAATGGCCGAGGTTGTTAGCTGTCGCTCGGCTCCGGCTGGGATCGGAACGCCGGCCGCTTTCGGCGCGCGGAGATTCGAGTCACAGTGAGGAGGAATTCTTGATGTTGGTTTTAACACAGACCACATTTTGACCCATCAGAGGGACACATCTGAAAACCGGGCAACGCCCATTTCCATAATGCCGGACAAACGAAGCGCTAAATGTGCAGGAGGCGCTGGCGACCCCGTGAAGCGTTCAAATAACACCAACAAAAGGTAAATTTGAGGCCGTTTCCTCGCCAGCACTTTATAAAAAAAAAAAAAAAAGTTAACAGCCAACGCCAGCCTTTGCGACTAAACTAATCTTTCTTTAAACTGATCTTTGAACACCCACAGAATATTCACTTCAATGAATATCTGAACACGGAATAAATCAAAGCAGAGAACAGTGCCTCTAGTTTGGAGACAAAATAAGCGTTTTGTTCTAGCTCCATCTGTGCTCGTTTCATAGGCACTCCTTTAAGCTAAATTGCCCACTTTCATCCAAAAACCCACTTTTCATGGCGAAAGCTGATAAAGAGAAAAGCATTTCTATCGACGGCAATCCAGCTATTGTCAGGAAAGAACGAAAAACGGCAGGTTAAACTTGCCATTTAGAAACCCTGTAAAATGATGTCCAAAGCCTCTAGCGACTGGACTCGTCCGGTCCCATAATATAAGAAAAGTCGGGGAAGCGAACAGCAGTTTCTACGCGACGGCCAAATGTCATCGGGAGCTTCTGCTGATGTGCACACGGTAACTGGCAGCTGCTCAGAGGGCAAAAAGCCTAATATCCTTCAAGCACCCGGTCCATTCTGCTCTTCTGCCGTCTCCAGTCGCAGCGTGCATTAACTGCAGCCGCTGTCGGACAGAGAAGTTGTTCCGGCAAAGCTCCAAGAACTGTCCTGCCCCGATTTGGTTCCAGGGGAGTTTTTCAGCTTTGACACAGGCCGTGAGGGACCATGTTAGGGTTCACATGCTCCTGAAGCTCCATACCCAACAAACCACCGCCAAGAAGAGGAAGACGACGTGGACGACAAGGAAGTCAGCAGCCATGATCGGCACGTGCGGAAATGTAATTGTGGATTACCAGATGGGTTGAAGTGTTTTTGTTTTCACTGCTTCGCCATGTGAAAAACTCTGCCGTTAAGCTACCGCCAGACTTATTTTGGCCAAAATGTTTATCTTCCTCTGCGAGCCCCAGGGGGCCCCTTTGTACGTCAGAGGCCAGAAGAGCCTGGAACTCTCCGTCATCCGTCTCTCACTGCTTCTGTCCATTTTGCCACAAGAAAACAGCTGACCTGTGACCACGAAAGACTGTAAAAAATGGCACTCAGTGAGCAGGGGCTAAAAGGGATCTCGGGACTGAGGTCCAGGGTCACTGGTTCTTCTGCTGTCCGAGTGCATCAAGAAACAGCCGGGTTCCTCAAAAGTGGACTGCAACGAGTTCCTGCGGTGAGAAAGCGGCAAATATGAGCTTTTTGAGAAAATCGAGAAAATCACGCGAGGTAACTTCCGCTCTGGTAACGTGTGTGGAGTTGAAAGGTGTCTTCTCAGAATGCCGACCTTCTGAATCCTCAAACGAAAAAAAGCACGGATCCTCGGAGCAGGCTGATGATATGAATGCCGTGAAGCACAGCCGCAGCACGACACATCCTGTTCGACAAATAGAAAAGCGCAGCGCCGGACTTTACTTTGGCTCGCCGGCAGTTCAGGTTGAGCTGCTCTGCATAATCCTCCTCCTCTGGTCCTGAGGAAACCGACTCCGATTCAAGTTTTATGTGGCATCTCTCGGAAAAAAAAAAAAAAAGGAAAAAAAAAGAAAACCAAAGTCCCGTGATCTTTTGCCAAAGTGGCGCAGTTGTCAGCGGTCAGTCTCCAATCCCGTCTTTTGAAGCTGTGAAAATAAAAAGCACATGCCCCCCCCCCCTCTTTTCGACGCACGGGCCTATTTGCATACGCGTCCGTGTGCTCGCCTGTGTGTGCACGCACGAGTGTGTGTGTGTGTGTGTGTGTGTGTAAGACGGCCCACAGCGAGCCCTGTGAGGTTTTCCAGCCCACGCTGAGCAGACTCCGGCTGGATCGGTGAGTTTCAGCGTGTCCTGCCAAAATACACAGCAGCCCCACCAACAGCGAGCCCTGTTTGGCCGGACGGAGGGAGGGATGGAGGGATTAGTGTCGGAGGAAGAGGAGGACGAGAGCCGGGAAGTGAGGCATGAAAGAAACAGGAGAGGGATGCGGGAGCGGAGGGAAGACAGGAGGAAGAAGTCGGGGACGAAGGGAGGGCGAAGGATATTCATCACGGTCACAAAATGTGCACACACACCCTGCTGTGAGGTGTGTGTGTGTGTGTGTGTGTGTGTGTGCGTTCGCGCACTCAGTCATGACAGAGTGACTGATGTAGCTCCGGTCTGTACAGGTTGATATCCTGCACTTAAGATCCCATTTAAGCTTGTAAAACCACTCACCCATAAAACTTTAGGCTGTGTATGTGCACGCGTGTGTGTGTGTGTGTGTGTGTGTGTGTGTGCGCACGGCACTGGTGTCACTATTTATTTGCTGATTGCATGCACACAGGTCTTTGTGTCTCTGTTCATTACTTTTGAGTGCAAGGGCGAGTGGCGGGCGATCAAAAAAACAAAACAAAAAAAACAACAACAACAACAACAGGTCGGCCGCGTCGGGAGATGCTACGGGCGGGGAGGCGAGCGGGAGCCGGGTCACGCTGGGCGGAGGGGCGGGGGGGGGGGGGGGGGGACACAATTCCACGGAGAAGAAGGAGAGGGG
>CAAKHD010006203.1:9866-21280 GCA_901007705.1 Fistularia tabacaria
CGCGCTCGCGCGTCTCCTGTGGGGGGGGGGGGGGGGGGGGGGGGGGGGGCGGCGTTGCGGTAAACGCGGTCCCGTTGTTCCATTTGTTTTTTTGTTGTTGTGGAGAAGCCGATTCGATCAGCCGAAGCCCCGATGCCAGCAGGCAACTCGATTTACTCGTTATTCCTTTTATTTGCTGAAACTGCGACGCTTCCAAGAATCCCCCCCCCCCATATAAAGAAGTAACTGATGTGCAAGCATCCATTGAAACCCTCCAATTAATACTCCCAAAGTGGACGTGTGACTGGGGTTGTTCGTGTCCGGAGCCGAGCTCTGGGAGCATCTCCAGTCTCCAGGGACCTTCGGTTGGGAGGATCAACACCAGCCATGTTTCCAGCAAACAATTCCTCCAATAATTTGATGAGTAAAATCATGTATTCATCCATAGTTGTCGTGGCAACTGGACTTAAATTTCTTCACTTGAAGACGTTTCACCCCTCATCAGAGAGGCTTCTCCATCCCAGTTTTGGTGAAGAGGCCTCCTGGACGAGGGGGGAAATGTCTTCCAGTGAGAAGTTCGAGTTGCCACGACATCAAGATTTTTTCGACAGGAAATGACCATGACCTGGATGAGGGAGAGCCTCCACAGACATATTCATTCATTCATTCATTCATTCATTCATTCATTCATTCAGCCGTACGGCTTGAACTGAAGCCAGGCTCGCAGGGCTGCTGGGGCCGATAGAGACGTACAACCATTCACCCTCTCATTCACGTCATATTCAGACATAAAGCTATTCACTCACTCATTCATACGTCATATAGAGACGTACCGTTGGGATTAGCCTTCCACGCCAACATGTCCTCCATGTTGAAAACATTTCTAGCATCTGCAAACTGCAGGATTTTTTATTTTTTTTTTAATCCGATTTCTCGATTAAATCGTAGGAATTTCGATAGGTTACCGGCTGCGGCCCTCGTTTTCTTTTCCGTGTATGGTAACTTGAATGTTTCAATAGTTCCAGCTGAGCGGGGGGAGGCGCTAATCTAGGGGCTAACCGCTAATCTAGGCCATGCCGCGGGTCTTTGAGCTCAATGAACCCTATCGATCGAAGTCAAGGCCGGAGGAAGGTTCCTCCGTTTTGGCTCTTCCGACCTCTTCGTGACCCGAAGCTTCACTGTTCTGCTTTAAAAATCAAAAAAAAGGGGCTTATTGGTTGGATTTTCTTTGGATCCGAGTTCCCGGACTGAGCCAGCAGAAACTGCTGAGATCTCTGAGACTGGTGTTTGTTTTCATTGTTCCTCATTAAAAATCCGGCGTTGGACCGCAAACCCGGCGACGGAGACGACAGCCTTTGCTGGGATCTGGTCTCGACCTCCCCCGCCCCCCCCGGCAGGATTAATCAATTAATGCTCCTTTCAGGATCTCTTTTCCAGATCATGTCAGAACCAATGGGGCGCACATGCAGGCGGCGGCGAGGGGGGAGGAAGGAAGGAGACCCAAACCTGGACTGAATTTCATCGTGTTTTCCCAAAATATACAGAGCCCGGCCCCCCCGGCCCCCCCGGCCCAGCTGAGCTCCGACAAATCCGCCAACCGCTTATCAAATTAAACCCCCATTAGCAGCACAAACACACAAGCTCGCGCACTCTCACAAACAACCTATTAGCAACACAAACACGCCGAGCGCCTCACACATGTCGAGCCCCCCCCCCACCACCACCGCCCCCCCGAGTGCGACTCGGGCTCTTTAAATAATCCCCCGCACGCCAAACCCGACATGTCTGCAGGTAAACTTGTCATCGGCCGCTCAGCGCCGCTTTCCCGACCCCACGCCGGGGCGGCGGTCGACGGCCCCCACCCCTTCCCAAACACCTGATGAGACCTGCCCCCCCCACCCCTTTCCCCACCCCCCGTGGATTCCGCCGTCTAATTGTTTCCATGCGTTGCTTGTTAACATGCAGGATTTTCTTTGCCGCGGCTGTAAAGCGGGAGCGCGCAGGTAAAACAATCCAGTGAAACCCCGGCAGCTGCTAGAGGGATTTATCTCGTAACGTCGTAATGTAAACCCCAAAAGTACACCGCCGTAAAAAGGGCGATTTCATCTGTCCTCCTTCCCCTTCCTGTGTGGCCCCCCCTCGGGGGCGGGGGAGGAAGGAGGAGGGGGGCGAACCGGTAGTCCAGGGTGAGAGATTTGGGGAAGTAAATGGAACACTCCATCAGCGTAAACCAATCATCAGATGGCTCTCAGGTAAACAGTGGCGTTTGGATGAACAAGGTGCCTTTATGGGCCGGACTGGGGGAGGAGCCCGGGAAATATCCGTTGGCAAAAAGCAAGGCCGTCCCCGGCTGGGGGAGGCCGGGACGGCCGGAAAAGAAAAGGAGGGGGGGGGGGGGGGGGGGGGGGGGGCGGGAGAAAACCGGGGGAAAAAAAGGGGGGCGCCCCCGGGGGGGGGGGGGGGGGGGGGGGGGGAAAAAAAGGGGGGGGGGGGGGGGGGGGGGGAAAGAGAGAGGGGGGAAAAAAAAAAATGGCTTAAGTAAGCAGTCAATGCATCATCAGGCAGACGTTTCAGTCGACCTGCACGCGTCTGACCGCCGTAAATCTGGACTAAACCACTCTCTCATGAAAGGATTCACTCAATCAAATGAAATACAGAGGGGGCTGGGAAACCCTCCTGTCTCTCAAGACTATGTACTCTGACCTCTGTTCATCCATAGTGCATCTGTGTATGCAAGCATGGATGGATAGACTGAGAAGTATCTGTTCCATCTGTCTGTTTCATAATGACATAATAATAATAATATGGAAATTGTTGCATTCTTTCATTCATCCATCCATTCATTCATTCATTCATTCATTCATCAACGCTACCGGCTGTCCTGCACTCAGGGTTCCCCCTGGACCCGTCACATGTGGAGACATCCAAAAGTTCACCGATATTCAAAGGTGACGTAGCGACAAGGTAGTTGCATGACGGTGAATTTTTCTTTCATCCACTCATCATACAGACAAACAGCCATTCACTCTCTCATAGATATTCACTCATTCATTCATTCATTCACACGTCTGGCCAAGTCAGGGTCTCCAACGAACCTCCTGCACGTGTTTGGACTGTGGGAGGAACCCGGAGGAACCCCGGGCAGACAGCATGGAGACTCCACACAGAAGTGGGTATCTCCAAGCAGAGGGTTTGTGTGAACGACTAAGGAGCGTCTCCTGCCTGGAGGGGTTTCGGCTCATAAATCTGTTCCTGATTGGACTGGACTTTCACTGAAGTTAAAGACTGACGAAGTGTCGCCCATCTGTATACGGCTTGTCATTAAACATTTAAAGAAAAAAAATAAGTGGATGAAGAGATTTGGTCGCGGTTCAAGCGTTTGGTCGAGATGCACCCTTTGGCTCTTCACGTGTTTCCTCTGAAATGAATCCAAACAGAAACCCAATCGTTCCGACTCCTTTCCACCATCGACCCCCCACCCTACCCCCCGACTTCCTCCTCTCTGGAATTCTACTCTCCCTCTCTCCCTCCTTTCTAATAATTCTGAGGGGGCCTTTTCCACTTTTTACAGGAACAGCGAGTCATTAAATGGTTGATTTCAGATGGCAGAGTGTGAATGTTTTGAGTTAACTTTATTGATCTGCGAGCAGGTCTGCGGGCCAGGGAGAAACAGACATCCCCTCCAGCACATGGCCGGTAGATTTACACCTCTGCCTTTTAAAAGACACCTCCAAACCCAGATGGCCGGTAGCCCGATCTCCCCTGCGTCGCCAGGGTACGAGCGCGCCGATCTGCGTTTTTGCGACGAATTTGAACGATACGAACGAGTGAGGTTTCCTTCCGAACGACGACTTCCGTATGTTCGTGCATTAAAAGCACCGGGACGATGTTCTGCCGAGGAGTCATTCACGTCGTTCCTCTGTTCACGTCTAGTGTTTTTCCCAATTGCCGATTTTCCAGACTGCCTCCGTCTGAGCGTAAAAGCAAAACAAAGACACCTCCTTGTCTGAAAAAGACTTTGAGTATCAATAGAGTTTGTTCCTGCTTAGAAATCTCCAAGCTACTTTGGAGCAATGCCTTTAAATCTGCATGCACTTAAAATTTCATTCATTCATTCATTCATTCATTCATTCATTCATCCATCCATCCATCCATCAGGCGGGAGCCCCCTGGAGGCAAGGCTCACCTTGGACCAGTCGCCCTCTTAAAAAAAATTATTTTCAAGATTTTCAAAACCTCCCCCCAAAAAATGAGCCATTTGTTGATTAAGGGGGGGGGGGGAGTCAAAAATTATTTTGGCAATTATTTTAGGAAGGTGACTATTTAGGGTCTCCAATGAACCTCCTTCATGTTTCTGGGCGATGGGAGGAACCGGGAGAACCTGTGGGAACACCACGCAGACACAGGGAGAACAAGGAGAATGTCAAGGAATCCAACCGGGAACCTTCTTGTTGTGACGTGGAAGCGCTGACGACTGCACCACCTAACCGCCGGCACTTAAACTACAAATGGATAGTTACAAAAAAAGAAGGTCAGAGGTTTAAACAGAACCAAGTCACGAAAGGAGGTGGTCACATGAGTGAAGGGACTGGTATGTTCTTCCAGCAACAAATGAGGTGATTAGATAGGAAGCGTGTCAATAGTCTCCACCCGCCCAGTATTTAACCAGCATGGAATGAGAGGGTGGTTTAGCTACATTACATGATCCTTCAAATTGAAAGCGTTCCGATCCGCTGAACCCAGTGTATGAGCCATTTTCCCCACGGTCTCAGGTGCAATATTGATCATTTCTATCCCATCAGTCTGCGCCGGTGTGACGGATTTAAATCATCGTTTCCATGACGCCCAGAGATTCACATGTCGTCCGACACCGTCGACTCAAAGGTCCCCTCAGAAGTGGATTCAACCTATGGATTGCAGAGAATTCCGATGGAAAATAAGAATTTCAGGATAAAAACATGATAATTAAGTAATGCGATACTTGTTATGGTGAAGTACGATGGAAGAATCGGTAAAATACTCGATCAGTGCTGAACAGTCTGTGCTCATCATGTGTCCCTGTTCGTCAAAAGGCCAGTTCTGTCAAAGGCAGTTTAATGTTATATCCGTATATGTTATATAACTTCAGCATCACACTGGACTATATATAAGTGTTTCTTTCATAGGTTTTACAGAAAACGGGATATAAAAGAATTTAAGATCCTGTTTTCTAAAGTAAATACAGGCAGAGAGCCGAGTGTTCGCATTTGTTTGGATATAAAACCCATTTGTGTTGATTTCTAAAGAACAGTGAAAAAACATCCATAATGAATGCAGTTCTTTCAACATCTTACGAAACATCTAATTTCCAGAATATTAAAATGTTAAGATGTCTTTCCTTCAATAAACTGTCGTCGTAATTATAAACACTGGGACGCAATATCGGTTGAGTGGTTTGTATAAAACCCGGCAGTAAACATGAGCAGCCTTTGGGCCTTCGTCCAGACTCCGAGCAGGAAGCAGACTCCCAGACGTCCACGTGAGCATGCTGCAGCATGTAGCGACATGCTACATGCACCACATGATCATGAAGCAACACTGTGGCCTCATCTGGGGACACCATCTGAGCATGTAGCGGCACGTAGCAACACCGCATCTTCACCTGAGGACGCCGTGTTAGCATGTAGCAACACCATCGGAGCATGAAGCAACACCACGTCCTCGTATGAGGAGATAGTGTTAGCATGTTGAGACACCATCCGAGTATTAAGCAGCCACCATATCTGAGGGCATTAGGTTAGCATGTGGCGACAACACGTTCACATCTGAGGACAAAGCATGTAGCAACACGGCATCGTCCCCTGAGGACACCATCGAAGCATGGAGAAGCATATAGCGACACCAAATACTCATCTGATGGCATTGTGCTAGCATGTAGCGAAACTGAGTCCCCATCTGAGGACAGAGCACTGAGCGACAACTAATCTTCATTGAAGCATTTACCAAAACTACAACATCATTTGTGGACTATGTGATAGCATGTTACGACACCATCTAAGCATGAAGCAACACCAGATCCAGATATGAGCATGAAGCTACATCTCATACTCAAGGACAGCATTTAGCGACACCGTGTCTTCAACCTGAGCATTTAGCTGCATCACGTCCTCATCTGAGGACAGCAACTGAGCATGCAGCGACACCACGTCCTCATCCGAGCATTTAGCGACACTACAACCTCATCAGAGCATTTAGCAACACCACGTCCTCATCTGAGGACACCATCTGTGCATGTAGCAACACCACGTCCTCATCTGAGGACACCATCTGTGCATGTAGCAACACCACGTCCTCATCTGAGGACATCGTGTTAGCATGTAGTGACACCATTGCCTAATCTGAGGACACCATGTTAGCATGTAGCGACACTATCTGAGCATGAAACAACGCCATGCCCTCATTTCTGGACACCAGATCCGCATCTGAGGACATGTGAGAACATAGCAACACCACATCCGCACTGTGTTAGCATGTAGCGACACCATCTGAGCATGAAGCTACATCTCGTACACAAGGACGGTATTTAGGGACAACGCATCCTCATCGAAGCATACATCCTCAGATGAGGACATGATGGAGCTAAATGAGCATGGAACCACACCACGTCCTCATCTGAGGACACCATGTTGGCATGTTGCGACATTATCTGAGCATGAAGCAACAGCACGTCCTCATCTGAGGACTCCATGTGAGCATGCAGTGAGACACCGTCCTCATCAGGACATAAAGGTATCAGAATCAGAATATTTTATTGATCCCAAAGGGCGAAAATGCTTTTTGTTGATGTCGCTACGTGATGAAGCTATAAAAGGTCCTCATCTGAGGACACAACGTGAGAACGTAGCGACTTTGCGTCCTCATCTGAGGGCAGCGGGAGATCAGAGAAGAAGCGGAATGAAAAGAAAAAAGTGAATGCGTTGCAAATAAATGCGGGTTCGCTGGGAGAGCAGCACGAGCCAAGAACTTAACTTTGATCGACTCTGGCTTGCAGATCTAAAGTCCGAATCCCAAAGAGCCCGGATGAACAGAAAGATCCAAAACCCGCCAAACACAACAAAAAAAAAAAAACCTCCTTCTTCTTGTTTCTCCTTTTTACAGCGCGTTTTAAGCATTCATGTAATCGCACTCCTTTTCATTGAGGGGTGGGAGCAGAGGCAGGATGCTGGAAATGCAAGCCTCTCGGTCAAAGGGCTTTCCCATCAAGCCACAAACACAAATCCGCTCCAATAAAAACAGGCACTCTTCCTCCAGCTCAGACTGCACAACTAAAAACACACACGCACATTTACACACACACACACACACACCTGTGCTTGCGTGGATCCTTGCGAATTGTGCGCGCGCGCACACACACACACACACACAAAACGTGCGTTAGTTCTTCAAATGTTTGCGAAGGAGAGATTCGGTCTTACCTTTGGAGGCCCTGCAGGTGCACTGATGGTGGGCTGGGGGGGGGGTCCTGTGGAAAATATCACCGAGTGTGCGTGTGCGCGGGAACAGGTGAGCGTACCTGTCAAAGCGCCCCAACTACTTCCGCTACCGCGTTTCCGTTCCGTAGGTCCGGTTCGTCCACCGACTCCACCCTGATAAAAAACGCAGGAAAGGCCGCCGGGAAGCGCAGCTGCTGTCAGCCAATCAGGGCGCGCCTCTCACCTGGGAGCTGACGGATACGTTCGCCAGCATCACAGACTTTTCAGCTTTCAGAATTTTTGGTTCAAAAGTCAACTAATTGATGCCTTATTTTTCTTTTTTTCTATGAAATCTATATTCTTATTGCAACATATCAGCTCCCTGGTGGTCTAGTGGTTAGGATTCGGCGCTCTCACCGCCGCGGCCCGGGTTCGATTCCCGGTCAGGGAACAGTGTTTTAGGGGCGGCGTGTCGCAGGAAGAAGACTTCTTCTTCAGATCGTCTCTAGAACCAGACCTTCCTGGATTCCCCGCTCCTCCTCGGGTGTCCAAGTGTTATTGAGCAAGACACTGAACCCCTGGCGCTGCTAGAAGCCATGCCAACTGCACACGGTTCATCCATGATAGCTTAAATGCAGACAATGAATTTCCCCACGAGGGATCAATGAAATATGCTTTATTATTATGTTTATATTCATTGATTTCCATCTGTGTTTTCCTATGAATCGATCTCCTTCCATCGATCTCCCTGTCTTTCTATTGATTGAGCTATCTATCATCCATCCATGATTGATCATCTATCTATCTATCCATCCAGCTGTCTTTCTATCTTTTTATTGAGTTATCTATCAATCCATTTATACATTTATTATCCATCTTTTATTGATCCGTCTATCTCTATAATTAGCTATCTGTTAGTATCCTTTTATCTGTCTATCTATCTATCCATCTATCTATCTATCTATCCATGCCATCCATCCAGTAACTTCTTAATGTACCATGTAAAATTCTGGCCAAACCAACGCTCTGTTTCTATTTTTCTTGAACCAACAAACAGAGGGAGACAAACATCCAGGACCTTTTCCATCCATGTTGTGCTCGCTGAATCGCTGGAACCGCGTCTCAGTGTATCATATTATTGTGTTTAGACTCTCTCTTCCTCCTCTTCTTCCTCGTCTCTGTCTCTCTCACTGTAGAAAAAGAAAAAAACCCTTAGGGATGAGAGCTGCGAGGCTGTAAGGTCCCTCTCTTTCCCACAACTGCTCTCAATCGGCTCTGTGACCGACCAGCTGTCAATCACCTCCGCATCAGACCCACGCTGAGCGCGCACACACACACACACACACACACACACACACACTCATACGCACAGATGAAATACGGAGGGGATTCAGATGAAGGAGGTCCTGTCAGCACCTGCTGGTCCTCGTGGGAGAAGGCGCTAAGACACAGATACACCCGCCACACACACACACACACACACTGAACGTACCACTTTAATTTTGCTGGTGTTTACTCTGCCTCCCTCCAAGTCGCCTCCAGCCAGGCTGTCCCACAGTCTCGGAAAGAGCCGCCCTGCCCTTTAACCGGAGAAAAGCACCGGGCGGCCGAACACACACACGTGTGGATACAATGTCACACACACACACACACACACACACGCACACACACATGCACACACACAGGCAGACATCAGCACACACACACGCACACACACAGGCACACATCAGCACACACCTAAACACAGGTACTTCAGTTTAGAAATGCACAATTCCAGGGGTCCCCCTCCAATTAATATCATCTGTTTCAGTCCACGTGCTGCACGCCAAAAAGACAGCATTCGGGCCCAAACCGCGGCCCCTCGCCGCCGCGGCCACCACCAACGCCACCGCCGCCGCCCCATCATTACATCAATAAGTCTTCACATTAATCTCGGCACAGCGACGCGTTGCAGGCCATTACCGAGCCGGCACTGTGGAGAAGCCCCCACCCCCGTCTTAGGCAGAGCAGCATTTAAATACACTGGATATTCAGGGATTCAGGGGTAGAACACACAAACACACACACACACACGTGTGTGTGGAGATGTGTGTCCACGTCTGTGGCCGGTTGAATATCACGGGATAAATTACATATATGACTTGAAACGCATGAAACAATATCCAGATATATAGTTGTGCGTGATGAAAAAGACCGTTATTTTCCTGTTGATTTAACGCGGAGGCCCCCGGGCCGTTGCCATAGCGACGCTTTCAACAGTGACTAATGGGGATCTTTGGCCGGGGCCTTTCACATCGGTGTAACATTAGATCGGGGCCTTTTAATGAAGCTCTTGAGAGAAGTCAAGAGGAAAAAACACACAAAAAAAAAGTTCAGATATCGGGGTTTTGGGCCGCGGTGGCCGACGTCTAACTATGGACCGGATGGTTTGTGAGGAATGCATTTCCCATGATGCACTGAATTCTTAGTTTCTCTGCGTGGCCAACATGCAAAAACCTGACGTGTACTGGAGCCGCTGTTCCTGCAAACCAGCATCGGCTGTGCAAACAGCGTTAGCCTGCGTTAGCCTGAGACGCCTCCTTTGTGCCCAGATTAATGAGAGGGTTCTTTTTCCCTACTGCTACTGTATGCCTGAAGTCCACTTGTACATTGAAGTTCAGGAAAAACGGTATTTCACAGCTGCTTTCGGACAGGAAAGTTCTAAAAACTGTCCAGTTCGAGTTTGGCTCCAGGAAGTAGCCTCGTTCGGGGGGGGGGGGGACATTTTAATTTTGCTTTTCCACAGGCAGTGAGGGACCAACACACCACTGAAGAAGAAGAAGAGAACGATGGAGGTGGAAGCTGCCACAGCCTTCAGAGAATAAAAACGTGGACTATCAGATGGGTTGGAGTGTTTTTTTCTTCTCCCTGCAATGCAAAGAACCCCTTTAGCCGTTAGCTAACTCTGCATTTATTCTGGTCCAAAATGTAGAGGAGCCTCTGCGAGCCCTGGGAACCCCTCTCAGGCGCAGCCGGCCAGAAGGGTTTGGACCTCTTCATCGCCCCGTTTCTGGCTGCTTCTGGAACAAGAAAACATTAGACCAGTGACCAGGATGTTTTTTTAAAAATGGAGCTCCACAGGAAGTGGCTTATGAGTTCCACCAACCACCTCAACATGTGAGTTCCTATGGAAGCGTAAAAAGCTCCTGCCTCAGCTTAGGAGCTAAGATGCTTCAAGGAGCCGAGAGGCCCACGGCTCCGAGAAGCCGCCTCGTTCCTGAAAAAGGTTGTGGGAGCTGCAGAAGGTTCCTCCAGGCTGCGAGGGGCCGGTGAGCCTCCAGGCCGCCGTTACAGCTGCAACATCAACGCAAAGGAGCTGCGGTGGAACGGAGCGGTGACAGGAGGGGGAACTGAGCCCCCCCCCGTCTGTCTGGACAGGAAAGGGGGTGATTTAACCTTTGACCCCAAGTCCACTATGCACCTTTGTGTGTGTGTGTGTGTGTGTGTGTGTGTGTTTATCCTTCTCCGGAGGCCTTGGCAGAGGCTCTCCTGGCAGGCAGTGCAGGTGCGTATGTGCACGTCTGCCCAAAGGTGTGTGTGTGTGTGTGTGTGTGTGTGTGTGTGTGTGTGTGTGTGTGTGTGTGCGTGCGTGCGTGTGTGTTTATAGGGGTGGTGGTGTTTATGAAGTACAGCCGACAGACTCCCACCACTCCCAAGAGCTGAGTGGAATGAAAGGAACAGGAAGAGGAAAGACAGAAAAAAAAAAAGAGAGGATGAAAAAGCAGATAGACGTTTTCCCCCTTCCATCGGGATCGGGGATGAAAAAGAAGCCGAGGGTTTTTTTTTTTTGTTTTCCGTTCCTCGCTCCTTCGCCGCCGCAATAAAAGAAGAAAAGCTCCGGCCAGAGAAGCTCCTCAGATCCCGTTTCCCTCGTATTCCTCTGGTTTCTAACATCTCCGACCGCAAACGCAAGGCGGGGGGGGGGGGGGGGGGGGGGGGGGGCAG
>CAAKHD010006205.1:2964-16807 GCA_901007705.1 Fistularia tabacaria
GTGTGTGTTTTTGTGTGTGTGTGTGTGTGTGTGTGTGTGTGTGTGTGTGTGTGTGTGTGTGTGTGTGTGTGTGTGTGTGTGTGTGTGTGTGTGTGTGTGTGTGTGTGTGTGTGTGTGTGTGTGTGAGTGTGTGTATGTGTGTGTATGTGTGTGTGTGTGAGTGGGGGGGTGCTTTTCTAGATCAAACATCAACTCTGACTTTTTTGATGGTTTTGCACTTGGAATGTAGAACTTGTGCTCCTGATCAGTGTACAGATTTGACTATGGAAGAGTGTGACAAGTAGCACTTATGCTATAGGGCACCATGATGACCTGTGACATCACCACTGGCCATCAAAGAAACTTCATCTGATAAAATGTCTGAAAGGAAGTGGGTTCCCATATATGCATGTGTCTGAGTGCAATCTCTATTTGACAGACAACATGAGTCAAGAGGTGAACAGAGCTCGTTATAGGCTAGATTGCGCTGCCCCTAGAATGTCTTTCCAACAAGCTTCACCAAAGCCTCTGTCGCTGATCTAACAAAGCCTCTCTTATTCTGTGGAGCAGACAGAGGCCCACAGGGAAAAAACCTCAAAGACTTTTAACAACACCTAAACCCCAGCCTCCATGACGGCTTGTTTCTTTCATTATTGAGCTCAAATGGGGGCTCTGTGGGTGCCAGTGTGGGCATGCCCGTATTAAAGAGAAAATAAGCCTCTGCCCACACATTATCGCTCACATGGCACCAACACCCACAGGCATTATTGCATGGAATTTTCCAGTACTACTATCTCATCACCCGCCGTAATATTTTTCCATGTGTGGTGGCAATTAAAGTACCCATACAGGAGTGGTAGCAGAAGCCACACTGGCTCCTGTGTGCGGAGGCCACCATGTCTCTGCAGACCATGAAAAAGAAAACAGTGCAATGCACATATGTTACAACCTATTCACATTTTAAAAAACATTCAAGGCCAGGGTTTTTCTACGCTGTTCAAACTATTGTCTAATTTAAAAATAAGCAAAAAAGATAAAAGAGTCATCCATTCCAATTGCCTTTAACATCATTATAGACAAAAAGATGATTCTTCAATTTCAATTATGCACTGCTTTCAATGTAAGACCAACCACAAATTATGTAGTAGCTATAGCTGTCATAGTATTCATTTTGAACCCACATCTGCCTGTGTGCTCCAACTGGCCTCCCTACCTATTACATCCAAGCAGTAGTTCAGGGCCATTAACACTCAAGAATAAGTTTCTAAGAAGACCAGTGTTTTTCCATCGATCCTCTATGTCTGATTTTCTTCTCTCTGCTCCGTACACTGCATGATTAACAGCTTATACCTCGATGAGAGCTCACAGAATACAGTCCATGTTTATCCAACAAATGACCTCTTGTATCCACTTTTTTTCCATGATAAAATTTAGACAAGTGCTTCGGAAATCAAAAACATTTTTTTCCCAACAATTTCAGTCCAGATTTCATGAGCACACCCACAGAACTGCGACAGGACGAAATGAACTTCTGCTTCCTCCAAAGCGTCACTATTCCGATAATCTTTCCACCCACCTGATACCTCATGAGCAATGAGCCTTACCAATACTGAAAATGGACAGCAATCTATCATATGAAGCGGAGCTAACAGCATTGTACACCTACTGCTCTCCAAAAGTGGCAAGCTGAGTCTCTCTGCGCTAAAGCCATCAAACTCTGACCCCGTCACACACCGATGGCATTGTGGTGCTCTATCATAGTGAGAGACATTAAATAATCTGAGGCTACATGGACCAGTATAATAAAACAACTGGGTAGAGGCCTGAGGAGAGTCTTATCAATAATGGTACAACGGGCAAGACGCGGGATGAGAGAGGTAAAGTACAATGAGCTGAAGCTGGCAAGACGCTGTCCGGTGTTATGGTTTTGAGGGACAGTGGGTAAGTGCTCTGGGGACAGCGGGGTTAATAGTCCAGGGAGGACGGGCCTGGCACCAGCATGTTATAATAATACACTTGGCAGCTAGAATGGTGTCAACCCCTTAATTCCCCCCGGGAGAGAAGGACACAGCCTAATCTGTATTCAGTCCTGACATTGTCCACATCTGATATGGAACATTAGCCCCTAACTCTCTCTATAGACTAGTGTCCTTCGGTTTATATTACTTTATGTTAATAGAGAGAGAAAACACCATGTGCTGTCGTTTGTCATTGTTAGCAGGGGTGCTCCCTGCGCCTGTTTGAAATGCAGTTGTTTAGAACAGAAAAGGGGGAAGGTAAACTGGACTGTTTGGAGTAGCTTGTCGTTTCTCCATGTCCATTGATCGTTGATCCAGGAGCTTCCATGCCCCTCCCCTTCCGAGTCCCACTATTTTCAGTAGTGCTAAATGCAAGAGTTGGGCGAGTGAAGTAGAGCGAGTGCTGGGAAAATTCTCAAAAACTCTGCCTTTAATGACTAATTGCATGTTTTCCAGCGCCAAGGTAATTTATTTTTATTCAGGAAACTATAGTGCTACTGCTCTACAGAGTACATCCATTTAACAACGAGTCATTGACCTGCTACATTGTCTAGCCTATGACACAGTTTTGAGGATTAATTAGCAAAAAGAAAGAATCAATTGGAAAAGGACATAATGATGACCAAATAAAAAGAGCAATTCATCACTCCTGATACAGTAGAACTCAAATATTTCCTCACAAATCTCCACCATCCTAACAAGTATCATTATTTATAATAAAAGTGAAGCACATTCCAACATGAATAAATATGTTCTTTGCAATTGCACTACAAGAAATGAACCATTGTTACATTTTGGCTTAACATAGCATGTATCATTTTCTGGGAATGAAAAACGAAGGAGTGCTTGATGGAGGTGGTGGGGGATATTGTTTGAATTTGATCATATTCCTTCACTTCTGTTGAAATTAATTCAGCTAATTGTCTCCAGCCCAATTACAGTCTATTCCTCTCTGCCGTCTGTTGCTGGGCTAATTGGATTAAATCTTTATCATTTCCTGGGAAACACAGAGAGAATGGGGGGGATATGAATGGGTAATATGAAGCAACAGTGCTGTCTTTTTAATTAAATCCCGCCTAATGACTGTGCTTTTCTTAACATTCAACTTTTTCATGCTTCTATGCTGTAAATAGGGCTAAAAATTAGCAGAGGGCTCTACATGACTAATTTATTGACTAGGACAGTCTTTCTATAGTTAGGAACGGATGCGATCACTAAATAGTGCCTACAGGTTATTTTTTGAAAACTTTCTTTTTCCGTCCTTCAATTATCAGTATGAGCCACGAGCAGGGCAGAGGGGAGCTTATAAATGTAAAACTCTGGGTGGAAAATGCATGTCCCTGTGTATACTTAGCAGGCCCCCTCATCCTCTTAATGCCAATAACAATTAATGGTATTACGGCAGGACAGTTCTGAGCCGTTTAAACTCTGCTTTATGAGGGGCCTTTAGATCTGGCTGGTGAGGTTGGTTGTGTAAAGACAGAAGAATTTCCCAAGGCATGAAAGGGGGCCCAGAAGTGCTACAAAACAAATATTATAATAAATAAGACACTTCTATTCTACCACATCACATACCAAGGCAAAAAATTTGCATCTGAGTGAGACATGTCAAATCCCATCAAAATAGACCACCACACAGTTGGCTTGAACATC
The DNA here is from genome assembly GCA_901007705.1 of Fistularia tabacaria. Classification (NCBI taxonomy): domain Eukaryota; kingdom Metazoa; phylum Chordata; class Actinopteri; order Syngnathiformes; family Fistulariidae; genus Fistularia; species Fistularia tabacaria. The sequence continues at coordinate 6,615 of CAAKHD010006205.1, forward strand.
AATATCTTCCAAGAAACTCATCGGTGTTAAGGGGTAGCTTGGCGTAATGGATGGATGGGTCACACAAACACACATCAGGATACAGGTCAGTCGTGGAAAGTATAATTCAAAAGGGAGATCTTTTAATTTATGAACAGATATTTAACCATAAATGATTCATGTCGTAAGAACACATTAATTTCACCATCTGCAATGGGTTTTATGTAAGGCTGATGTGTAAGGCCCACTGAATGTTTTCCAACCAGCCCTCTCTGTTCTTCCTGTACTGACTCAATACAGGATATCAGTGAAAATGCCATTCTGTATTCTAGAGTTATATACACTCTGTCCTCTTTCTCTTCAGAGAATGCATACACTTAACCTCAGTTCATAACAAACCATATGTGCAACAATCATTTAATCGCATAGCTTCTTTGATCCGGATTGAGGAGACGCATGATTGATTTACAGAAACCCCATAAGCCAAGTCGTGTGTCCAGCACTTCTCTGCTCAAAGGATCATCTCCTCATAGTCTCGAGGGGAGAGACAGAGAAAAGCATCTGGAAAAACAAACAGGCTACCAAGTGAGAGGAAGCCTGGGATGATATACAGGCAGTGAGGAGATCTGCTGCTTACTGTGTATTGGACCAGAGGGCAATAGGTATAGCGGTCAGGGAATAGCCCTCTTTATACTGCATGCCTCATGAAAATATAATGACCAGGAGACAACAAACCGACAACAACCTACAGACATCCAGATCTGCACTGTTGCAATCACAGCCACACAAGCCCCCATGAACACACTGTAAGTTTCCTACATCCTTGCGTGATAATGAACTTGTTTGGAGGGAAAGACATTCTTTACTTCAAATGCCAATATTCCACTGTTTGTGATAGGCTGACAGATATTAAGAGTATATTTAAGAGTTGGGCAATAACATCTACATTATATACATGGATAATAAAAGGATGTCCATTTCTGCAGAGCAGTTCAAAAACCTAAACTGACAGGCTGCAATTTTTGGAGACACAGTGAGCAAGAACCGTAAAATCTATGGAACAAATTCAGATTGAAAAGGAAATGCAAAGCAAGAGCAAAGTAGAGTCAACAATCTTCAGTGATGTAATTTTAGCAGTACTTGAAATATAAAAGTCTGTTTATATCATGTCTGAGATCTCTATATGGACATCCCAGGGGATCTCAAGGATCCATTTTAAAATGTTGTCATTCCTACCCGAGGAAACAAACATCTATATCAGGGTGGGCAAATGGCACTGCACAGTGCAGGGGGAAAGGGATCAATGCAGATCATAAACAGAATACAATAAAGTAATCCATTGCCATTACCAACAAATGGGCATTGTATTTGAAGTGTTTGTAGACTGAGACATGCATTATTTCAGTTCTCAAAGCAACATGGATGAATGCGTGTATGTCTGTGTGTAACCAGAGCAGCACAAACAGATCCATTCCTATGGCACTTCCTGATTTGTATGATTTTGAAGTTACAAACAAATTTTACACTGCATCCACTTAAACAATGATGCTGGTTCACATTGCAACTGCACTTAAACACACAGAAACAAAGAGACACACAGCATGTTGCACCCTAGACATCTGCATTCTTTAAAGGAAAAATGTCAATGGGGCATTTGACTCTCAACGAAGCAGCCGTGTGTCTCTGGATTATAAATCATTCACTTCCTTCAACTGGGTAGCAGCATATAATTTCAGATTACTTCTCAAAAGCTAATGTCCATCCACTGATTACAAAAACAGAGAACAGAATCTCAAAGATCCATCATACTGTGATGGAGATGCGCATCAACTAACAGAGGATTAAGAGATGGAATGCGGTGAGCAGTGGGATATGTGTACATTTTTGAGACAAGGCAAGCTACATTTTTTATTGAATGGGTTTGATTGTTTCTTTATTTCATACAAGATATCAGTAAATGGTTATAGCTAAATTACTTGAAATAAAAAAGGAAGAAGAAGGAGAAATGATAATAGACGATATAACTATTTGGACAAGCATGCGTTGTTTCTCCTGTTTTCTTTTTTCTGTATGTCTCCAAGAAATTAAGCTCCTGGATCACTGTCCTTGAAAACCTATTAAATAATTCAGCAAAACAGGAACGGAGTAGGTGATATAACTGTGGCCTTAAGTAATTCAATCAGAGCTAGCTGTCTGACATTCCCACCCTTGAACCCAGAACTTACACAATGGATATGCCTGCAACTCTCTGAGGTCAAAGGCTGTTTGTTGACCACAAACCACATTAAATTGGTTGTTCTGTTGCTATGGCCAGGAGAAGACCGCAGGGTGGTCAGTGGAGGAATCACAATGCAGCCCATTCTGCTCACACTACCGTCCATATTTACAGACTGAATATAACTCATCACAAATGTGCCATCATAATTGAATCAGGTAAAAAAGAACCTTTCAGTTGCATTGCATTACAAAAGCTCAATGATATGAATATTAATTTCCTTTTGACATATCAGGTAGCTTTCAAAACCAGCCCATATATGTGAACCATTTAAACCAACCACAAAGATATTAATTTCCGTATGACTCGTTTTTTTTACATTTTCTCATGTCTTTTAAATGTCACCATGTTTTAGCCCCGACAAATAAGTTCACCCCGACTGAAAACTGCATGGTTAGATAATTTCAACAACGCTGATGGTTTCTTGACTGTGAATCATCTTCCAATGTGTGGGAACTCGGTCGCTATTTATTCTCTGTCGGTAAGTGATAGGAAGTAGACCTCTGTCTTCAACATTATCTGGGGTCTCAAACCGCTTTCTGCAAGGGTATATGATGTCACTTTCCTACCTTAGCAAGAACTTGGGAGTCTTCTATTGTTTTGCTCCAAAACCTATTTAAATACAGTTTGTGTCATAGCTCCTAGGACAGCAGCTTCCAGAACCTCACATTAAGCCCTCCAATTCAATAAGCTGACTAGTCTGCACCTGGCGACTCCTTAGTTCTACTAAGATTCGCAAATGCTTATGTGAGCAACAACAGAGAAACCTTGAGGGGATGACCAGGAACAACAGCCTGCCGGCTCTAAACCTGATTGCTGTCTTCTAATTATACTTCACTGAAAGGCATGGATTTGCCACGACAAAATCATATTTAAGTATACAGGGTACCAAAACAGCTCAGGCAAAACATTAATAATCAACTTTAGAGTTGGAACATCAGATCTGTTGTTTATGTCAGACACTACCAGCTGATTATCACCTGTTGGTGAGTTGGATTTTGCCAGATCTGCTGAATCTGCCGGACTGGTCAAACCCAAATTGTTAGATCAGCTGAACTAGGAACACTTGGTGGATCTTGTTTTCAAGGTCTTCATTCCACACCTCTGGAAGAATTTCTCCAGGTTGCCATGGGAGGTCAGGACATGAACCTGAATGCCCTGTGTTCATGGTCTCCATCGTGGAGGCAGCTTCTGACCTGACCTGTGCTCAGAAGGTCACGGTTGCTTGTTGTGGCAGCAACCTGAGTAAATGTTGGTGGACATCGGTGGTGAGGGAGCCTGTCAACCAGAAGGAGATGGCTTTGGGGGTATGACTGGCAACTGCTGACAAGAAGGGCTAGAGTGCTTGCAGCCTCAGTTTTAGTGGAAGCAGAAACCTGGTTCTAGGGGGAGTTTGAGGATGCCATCAAATAGTTGGCCTCGGGGAGGTTCTGAGAAGTGATCAGAAGATTCAGGAAAGGTAAGCAAGACTAGGACCAAGCTGTTGAATGAAGGGGAGGAGACCTGTTGACCACAAGAAGTAAAGTAAATAGTCCATATGTACATTATCAGTTTCCCTTTTCGGCTGAAAAATTCCACAATACAAGGGCATTCAGATTCTGAAATTTTGCACATTTACAAAAATACATTTTTCAGCGATACAAAAGATGTGTGTGGTAATAATATACTGTATTTAGATGTAAAAAAGACAAGTTAATGGAAGAGTGTATGTCAGAGAGAAAAAGATAGAGGGAGAGCGAGAGAGATAGACCTATAGCTAGTGCCAGAAACAGGCCTCGATCAATTAGTCTAGGTCTACAATAGCTGGAAATCTCATATTGGGGTCATGCATTCCTTATCAGCAAGTGAATTTTCACATGCCGGATAATGCTCTGATGATTAATGGAGCTGAATGAATAACAGTGTAGAAGGAGAGTGTTATTTTTACCAGTGACAGCTGGTAGCACGCAGTTAACCTAAAAACTTGAGATCACACTCGAGGGCACTTTCTTGCGTCCTCCCACACATGTCGAAAGATAAAAGAACTTTCTCTTAACATTTATCGTTTTCGTGAGATAGATTCAAATAGAAAGAAGTTTACAATGTGACTGCATCACATTTAGTACATTTTAAAAGAACTCTTCAGCAGAATAAAATGCTCGTCTTGTTGCTTGTATCCCGAGCAAATACAAACATTACCCCCCCTCCATTTTTAATGTTCGATATGTATGCTTGCTTCAGAAGTGCAATATTCCTTCTTTTTACATCATCATGAACAGTTGTTTAAGCAGCAATTGGTGATCCTTTAGGTGCATATTTATTAGTTTGCAGTGCGGCGCGGCATGATGTGATAGAGGTGATATTGATGGGAAGTATCCTTCCCCATCCTCCTTTCTAAGCAGGTGTTGTGTGGGTAAACTGGCACTGGTGGACATGCCACTCTAATTTCATTGACAGGTTTATGACCTTTTATGTGTCCCAGCTGTCATGTTTATGATGGGCTGACTGTGCGCTCATGTTCAACAACATTAAACATGCATAAGCTAAACAGCGTGGCCTACCACGTGGAACAGAATGCTTTCTCCAAGAGCCATGAAGACCCAAACACATCTTTGGGGACACATGGATTCAATGGGAACTATAAAAAACACGACGAAATTGAATACAGGAGCATACATGGATACGAAAGAGCTCACAAGACTGAAGTAATGGATGGAAAAACTACAAATCTCAGTCATCATGGAGAGTAATTTTATAGGGCTTTGTGACTCATGCATCCTATTCTATATCCAATTAATCTTCCATATCTGCCTTGCCAGACAAGGTCAGAGGAGGCATGCTAGTTGGAATGAAAGCACTTGTGTCAGTTGCACAGACCAACAGGATAGAGGGTAATTAATAATACCTCTGGGAAGATTTCCTAAAAATTAGATGCTGTACTTATTCCCGCACCGTAGTAGAAAATGATGAGCAAAAATGGAAGGAGGATGGAGAGAACATTCCTGTGATTTATGGACCATTGTTGTTTTTAGGGTACTTGGAAAATGTCCCTCTGCCCATTAAACAGTTTGTAATGATCTCCAGTGGATTTGCAGAGAACCCCTCTCCCCTTTCAAAAATGTAAAAAAAACTTTCATGCTTTAATGCTTTATTTGTTTTAAGTCATCTTTGAATTTTCACTGCTCTGTGCAATAAACAGACTATATCAAATAAAATGTTTTTTTTTTCCAACTTCTATTCAGACAGCAACCTGTATGCAATCTATTTCACAATACTCATCACAGTGTCACCGATAGGAGATAAAAGACAGAAAAAAGAACAACATCCCCACACACATAAAGATATTCTCTGTTCGTGAATATGTAAAAGATAGGAAGAACAAGGTGAAAACATCCACTTTGATTTGTCAGCAGGATCCCCAAAGTAAAGATAGGAGATAATCATCAGTATTATTGGCCTTAACAAAACATGTCAGGATTTCTATCAGGGTAAAGATATTATTAGAGCCACATCACGCTTTGCCCTGTACTTTTGTCTCAGGAGAATATTCTTCCCTGCTCCGCTTGTTTTTGCTGTCTTTTAAATGGTGATTATTATTTGGTCCTCTCGAGGGGTGCCAGGAAATAAACTGTTTAGTGTCATAGCCATGCCTGAGCAAGCACACTGTGGCCCAGACCCTGCCTGGGGACAAAATCCAGCACAAGTTTCATTTATCGCTGTAGTCTTACAAGTGCTCTGTAAATTTTCCTTAATTGCTTTAGAAGGGACAACTTTCCAACTTTTTTTCAAAGATGAGTATTTCATTAACCTAATCTGTCACAACACAGATAAAACACTGTTAGTCACTCCTCAAAAGTATCCATAAATTATTTCATTAGCCAGCATTAATAAAGTATTTTGAATGCATTGACATAAATGTTGCGGTTGTGAATGACCAGAGACAGGAAAGAGTATCTTTAAAAAAGGAATCATGTAAAGAGATACCTTGTTTTTCCCAAGGTGGAGGCCATGCAGAAAATAAAACTATGAAATAAACTAATAGTGACTCTGCTGACCTCTTAAGGCTGATTTATACTTCTGCGTTCAGGCTATGCTTTAGGTGAAGGAACGTGCAGCAACATATCTTGCTGTAACGTGACTACGCACACTGCAAGACATACCCTCTATTCAATAGAAGATCCAGAACCCTACCTTTTAATGCAATCTTTAAATGTTAATATCCTCCATTAGGTATTTCATAGTAATTCAACCGATGACACACTTATAGTAATAACTAGCAAAGTCATTGTTGATATTGCCGCGTAGGCTCCCGTCATCAGTAGATTGTACTTGATGCCAAGCGCCAGCTAAACAAGTCAGCATTTGGTTCCCTATCTGTTAAGTGCAAGGGAAGGAAACAGCGAATTCACTTGTTGCATATGCAGCACGTTAGGCATAGTCGATCCACTTCAACTCTGTTTGATCTTGTGTGATCATTAAGTGAACCACGCACTGCTGATTTTTTCTTTCCCTCCAGAATAGAGAAACCAAACACAAAGAGCAGGCAGTATTCATCTCTCCCCCACATAGCGCTGGATATATAAAGTCAAATATAAATGATAAAATTACATATAGTATGCTAGTCTGCAACACTAATCTGTCAAATGAAATCATATATTAGGAACTAAAGTAAAACACATTCAACTTTATCACCCACAGAATTCTCATGATTTAAAGTCTGATGAACTTTAACTCATGGCTTTAACGGGAGCTTAAAGACATACTTCAGCAAAACAAAGTAAATTAAAATTAAACAAGCATCACACAAACTGTACAGTACAATCCATAGGAAATTTAAAGAAAAATTGTATTGGAAATTAAAACAACAAATCCAAACTAAAAGCCGACGTGAACTGGGCATTTCCAATAAACTCTCTGGCCATTAGTATAAGCATGTTAAGCAATTACCAAATGCAAAAGCTAAATGTTACTTAAGCTATACAAGGTTTACCAGCAGGCTCCCTAACACACTGAGCCAAAAAGTGACATAGAAAAAAGAAAAACAAAAAAGAGAATGTGACTCAGCATCTCTGAGTGTCTGCACTCAGTGAAACAGAGCTTGGAAGTGTTGGAGTTTAATAATGAAATAACTAAAAAAAAAAAAAAAAAGACTGCAATGATAATCTATACAGTGGTAGTGGTAGTAATAGTAATAGTAGTCGTAATAATACCAATAAATACCAAAAATCAAAGTGGGCACAAATAACAAAATACGTGTTCACTACTGTTGGAATCCGAATGTTGTTGTCTTTTGATTCAGAATACGACATCTTGTTACACAAATAACAACCAAAAGGCACAGACCAATCTGATTGATCTAACGTATTGGTCAGAAAATATAATTCCTGATCCAGTCAAAGAAGATTCTTCTGACTCAAAATGTAATATTTTTCAGATGGGCTTGCACTGGAATCTTCCACTCTGACACTGGTTAACATTTTCTTTCACTCCTGACTTGCAAAATGAAATTCTAATCCCTACTCTAAACTTTATTTTGACACAATTTAAAGAGATTTGGAAGATTTTAACTCTAGTAATGAATAAAACAGCATTTATAGCATGTTGAAAACAGAAAATGTAATCCAACATTGTAGACAACATTTAATAAGTACAGCATCATGAGCAGCAGCCAACATCATGTTTAAATTGAATCAGCTTAATCGCCACAGCCATTGTATTCATAACTCAGCAACATCAGGGTATCTGAGAAGCGAATTGAACTTGGTTTCAGGAAGGTGGCTGAGGACTTAACATCATTAAGTGAAAAAGAAGTAATTGTAGCGTATCACACACAGGTATTCTGATATATGGTACTCGCCATGGGGAGAACAAGTTGCAGGAACATCAGCGATGAGGGAAATGGAACGGGAGAGGCTTGAAAGAGAGGAAATGAAGAGGACACAGTCCTTAGAACAGAAGAAAAGGGGTGGAGCAGGAGGTGGAGAGATGCTTTAAGCTGATTTATATCAAATGGTAATAAACTGGGTACCCCCCCATACCTGTTTAATATGCAAATATGCACAGCATCCCACTGCTGACAGCTACCCATTAATAAAAGCATGGCTGGAAGCGCAGGTAGCCATAGCTCATCTATATGAAAATACACGATGATGGTTTTACACAGAGTCATCTTTTAGGATGAAGCCCGTGTGCCACAGTAAGGATGATATTGAGGAGTACACACAGTCATAACTCTACCTTTGCAAATTTTCTGGGATTCTATAAAACATAGAGCATAGGTGGGGGCATCAAATCATAATATGGCTCATGCATGACAGACGTGTGAAAGAGATGAAATTCTCTCAGAAGATTGAACATCAGTTTCACACTGCTGCAGTCAGCCAAGATGGTGCCAGACCATATGGTGCACTGCCATTTAACCCTACTAATTGATGAAACCATTCTCTTTATGCACTTGTGATGGATGTCTTCATTCGACACTTTTCACTCTCAATGGCCCTAAAGTTTTATAGAAATCAACCAGTCAGAGTCGACTTTGCAAAGGCAGAAATATATGAATCAGAATCATGTATTATATTTGCATTAAAGGTTTTGTCAACAACATAACAGTCACCCCAAACCTACCTAAGTTATGAATCATGGGACTTGAGATGAATTCAATTTTTGTCTTTTCATTCATGTCATTTTATTTCCTTTGCAAAGGACAATAGTGCCCTACTACTGGCTAAATATTTTGTTAAAAGTCAGATATGGACCACGTTTTTTCTGCTTTGTCCCAGCAGATGCCCTCACAAGGAAGAGAGAACAAGAGATGAGGGGAACACAAGGAGGCTGTGGACCTGTTATGTCCAGCCCCTGGAGGCTGTGGTAATACCCACTCTTAGTCCATGTATTTTACATGAACAATCCTCAGAGGGCACAAAGAATAGGAATCTTACACTATTTAAATACAGGATTTGGGACATCAAAGCCCGGCTGATATTGGAATAACAGAAATAATTAGGGATATGGAAGTTTCAGAAATAGCCACATTTCCATAACATGATAATTAGTCCCAGGGCTAGCTGGGTCAGGAGAAAGTCTGTTTGTTGAGGCTTTGTATTAGCAGGAGGCCTGCAGCTGCCATAACGTTTAATTAAGAAGACTGGAATATTATAGCCGAATATAAAATTGAAAATAAGAAGTTGTTTTCTATTTAACCTGAATGTATACAGCTGCTACATATAAAGCAGAGACCCCAGTTCGTTTTGAGCCTGTGACACACTTTTATTATAAATAGTTTTCAGTTGGACTCACACAAAATATGCATTTAAAATAGCCCCTCACAAAGAAAAGATTACAATCCACATCTGTGTAAAGCTCTCCAAAGACATATAAAACATACATCCATATAGTTAAACAACGAGAAAGAAGTAAAGAACCTCAATTAAATGTTCTCTAGAGTCAGGATGGACGAGGCCACAGGTCTGCTGTTGCACACACTGTTTGTAGTTATTTCCTTTGCCATGTTCTATTTCCACTTATGGATAATAGGGAGGGAGTTAAAATCATTTATTTCCTCCTGCTGAGAGGGATGTTAAGAGGGGCCAAAGAGTCTGTCTACTTATCTAATAACCCTTTCACAAGCTTGCCAACACAGAAGAATTCTGGCAATGAGCAGGGAGAGTCACAAAGCCATTTAGAATCCCAGCTTGGCTGAGCGAGTGAAGTCCACACTGTTACTATTTGAGCGATGCCGGTCGCAACAAGTTTCCTCCCACCTCAAGAGGGGAAGCAGATATAGTGCATCTGGAAACCATTTGTATTTCTTTTGATATCCAGTACACAAACACACACACACACACACACACACACACACACACACACACACACACACACACACACACACACACACACACACACACACACACACACACACAAAAACTTTAAATAATGTGTGCCTCTAAAAACTCTCTCCACA
>CAAKHD010006205.1:16827-41448 GCA_901007705.1 Fistularia tabacaria
AGATAGAGCCTATACAAAAAACATCTATATTTTTAAATATACACCACACACACACACACACACACACACACACACACACACACACACACACACACACACACACACACACACACACACACACACACACACACACAATTAAACTTTAAATCATGTCTGCCTTTAAAATCTCTCTGCAGAGACATATTACAGCATCAGATTAAATCAAAAAGAAAAGGACTTGTCCGTCTTTACTGTAGTGTCATATTTTGAATTGCGTGTGCCGTTGACAGAATTACTGAAACAGTCTAAACCAGGGGTGCTCAATGCGTCGATCGCGATCTACCAGTCGAACCCAAAGGTAGTATTGGTAGATCGCATGACATTAAAAAAATAGATGTCAGTCTATCATCCAGCCCATCACTTGATTGATATACTGAGCAACCAATCAGATGACAACTGAATTTTTCCGACAGTTAGTTCGCCGCACATGCGCAAACAACAGCGCTAAGTGCAGCAAAACTAACAAGCTAATCAGCAAGAGACCTCCAATTTTAAGCCCTCGCTTTTTTGATCTACCCAGTAGATTGTTTTGACTTGGTCACTTTATAAGTAGCTCGCATGCTGAAAAAGTGTGATCTGGTCTAATCCATCTGACACTGCTTACAGTGTTTTTTTCTGTTATACCCAGAACTTATGACTAAACTTTATTTGTCTACTTTTTTATCAAAAATGTACACATTGTAGAAATTCAGGTAGGGGAAAATGTTCAAACACTTTTTATCTTAACGGTAAAAAAACACATTTGCCTTCTACATTACCGATGTCCAATTAATGTAGAGGGCAGGCAATAGAAAGTGGAGATAATCAAGGATATCTTCAACAAATATTGCAATTTGGAGCATGGGATGTTCATAACCTAATAAAGTAGATAATCAAAGTCTACATCATTGCAATTTTTCCTCTTCAAATCAATTATTTTCCACACATTCAGGGAAGCAGTGACTCATCATTCATCTTCTATCAAGACCTGACACCCTCGGTGACAGAATGATTGGTGAATGAAACATACTCATGGTAATGGAAGCTCTCATAATGGCCCCAAGCATCCTGGGAGACAGTGTCCCCTGGTGTTGGTAATGTCTTCTATTCTGCACTTCCAGCATAGACAACAGCTTGCTTCCTAAAATCTCATAATATTCAGTCATTTTTAACCAGCAGCTGACAATCCATATGACTAGATGTCGTCTTAATGGAATCATCTCGTGTTGAATGCTGTTTGTGTCTTCAGTCCAAACCTCATGGAGCAATTAGAATTTTTTGGTCAGTGTTGAACTGGAAAATTGGACTTTCTCACTGGCAAATGCAAAGCATTTTCAGAACCCAAAAATCATTATGGAGAGGGAAGAGGTGATCATAAACTATTACAAGTCTGGACAGAGAGGGTGTTTACTGTCTTATCTTTTAACAAGCTCAACTGTGCAGATTTTATTTGCATGCAACACAAGAAACAATGAACTGCGAAGACTAACGTATTTTTTAATATTTTGTAACAACTTGCTGGTTATCTTTTGATAATGCCCCCTTATTTTCACTGACACCCCTCCATCTTACCATCACGCATCCATTGCCTAATAGAGATCTGGAAGCCCACAAAGAGATTCTGGCCCTTTGTGGGCTGAGGAGCAGGCCAAACCCTGGTCACAACCAGTTGCTGACTAAACATAATCTTTGTTGCAGAGTGGGTCCATTTGACATCACGTCATCCAATGCGGCTGTGCGGGATCTAGGGGAGGCTCAAACTCTTTGTGTGTTCACAGCCAGAGCACCCTGTGCACGCGTCCTGGATCATCCCGCCATGTCACCCCATTGTCCACTGGTTTGGACACACAACCCTGGCATTCTTTCACTGTGAGGTAGTGTGGGAGAAACATTCTCTGCTGTCAGGGGTCTACCGTTAAATGAAACAGAACACACAAAGAGAAGGACGGATGACCCATGAGACATGAGATAAAGGACAGGAACTAAGTAGAAAAGATTGTGACACAAGATCCAAGGTTCTCTAGATGAAGGTAGGTAGGTAGGTACTTTGTATTTTATATTCACACAAATGTTTCGCCAAAGGAAGCAAAACAATATTCTCCTCACCTATACAACCCAAACAAATACCCCCATTTTTGGAGATTTCTAGGGCTCACTTCATCTGAAACCATAAAAGGCTAAGCCAAACTGCATGCTTTTTGTGGTTACACAGAAGTTCTAAATTGAGCTATGTTGCTATGTTTCAGACTAATTTACTACCCATAGGCTCAGACTTGCCATCTTCTTCCCTATTTCAGTCCCCTTGCCTGCTTCATTCTTTTTGTTTTTTTGTCAGAAATACTGCACTTTTCTTTCCAATAAATGAAAAGACATCAAACCTCATATTAGATATTTGTGAATAACATTGAGCTCATTCAGTGACGCAGAACACGGAGACCACAGTCAGTGTGCCCTATTAGTGGTGGGCAGGAATGTAATAAGTGGGTCCATCATGTCTGGCGCAGGTTCTCCCTGATGCAACCCTTCACTCTCCAGGCGCAACAGCACCTAGATAAATCTTTAGAGAAAAGAAAAACGGCCTCTTTCCTCGCAGTCAGACGTATTCATGACACTCCTCTGACACCAATCTTTTCCACATGGATGGCCTATCGCTGCCCTGTTTCCAGAGTCTGTTATTTCCATAATCCAGCTGGTGCCATTGCCAAGGGTTAATAGATGAGCCTGCGTGTGTGAGATGGTAGGGCTTTGTAGCCCCTAACGAACAGCGTGCGGTCTGATGAATGACATTTGGGCTAAAAACACGTCACTTCTTCCATTAGAAAAGCCTGGTCTAACTCTGCTGTATTGAACCATGGCTTTCAGCTATTAGCCTGATGCATGACACAGTCAGTCCCAGTTACGGTTTAATAAGTGAAAATTTATCTTATCTGGCTCTCATAAGAAAGGAAAAAACAAAACAAAACAAGGAAAGCAGGAGGTAACAGAAGTGTTCTTATCTTCAAATGCACTCTTGTTTTGGTGTATTAGTGTTCCACAGTGTTCACTACTTTTTCTGCTGTTTTGTGTTTGTTTGTTTTTTGTCAATAGTAAATACACCACAATGAAAGGAGAATTCCATGGAATTCGAAATGCAACCTTAAATCACAAATTGATTGCTATTCAAGTACAGTGAATTAAAGACTCTTCATGGTTTGACAAACTAGATTTTCAAACACATTCAATGGAAAATGTACCTGCTGGGTGTGAGCAGGAGGCAAGGTTTTGATTGCAGGGTAGACTTTAAGCTCATCAAGCTCCTAAACTAGTGTGACAACTGATTGAACTTACACTTACAACACACTTATGTGTTATAAAGGCAACATACAGTCCTGACAGACAGTTATTGTTTTTGGGTTGTTTTTTTTTTTTATTTGATCATTTGGTATCTTAGATATTTATAAGATTAGTTTCTTAGCATTGATGGGTGGAACAGAAAACGACCAGCTTTAAGTTTGAAAACCAAACACGAGAGGGTGTTTTTATTTTGTTTGTTTAAAAGCAAAGACTGCATAAAATAATTCTGTGGTGTCTATTTAGAAAAAGACAAATGGGCTGATCTACTCGAGATAACACAAAACAAACAAAGAATGAGCCTAAAGGTTATTGGCCCTCCTGTGGCGGGGCTCACTTCCCATTAGACAGATAGTTAGTCTAACCCAAATAATGGCTGACACAAAAAACTAAGGTAATTGTTACCAGTTGCGAGCCATACCAGTGAATATGTCATTGCACTGTGAATTGAAAAATAAAATGCACTGACCTTTACTTAATCCAACTGATCCAATCCAAATTGTCCATTTGTTCTTTAATGTACAATAATGTATGTATCATATAATCATTATTATTTTCACAGACAAAACCCAACCCATTATGCCATCCAGTTCAGAAAGCAAAGTCCTCATGAGCTAGAGAGTCGTGTGTTGGGGAGAAACAGCATAAAGAAACTGTCTTTATATCCAAAGTGTTCATTGGAACAACTGAGTAAGCTCTGGATACTGACACTGGCTTGTCCCTTGCATTGCTAGTGTATTCTAGACCAATGATCCATGATTAATATGACAAGGATAGTTTCCTCTCTGATCTCCAGGACATTATTTATTGTTTTGATTATTAGTTTCGAAAAAGCTGGAGTAACAGGTAACATCACATTTTTGTTTTGCACAACTTTTCTCTTTCAGATAATGTTGGTTAGTTATTGGAATTACTAGCCAGAAACAATAATTAGTATTTGAAGCAAAAGGTATGAGAAAAGATATATAGCTACATTTTGGGCATGTGTTTTCCCCCAGAGAAATGGCACAGATTAAACTGAAAACGGGTGCAACCCTTTCGCAAATCATAATACAAACGTGCCGAGATTCAGAATTAAGGTTGCACTCAACATTATGTTTTAGACAAAGAAGAGTTAAGTGTCACTTTGACAGTGACAGGCTATTAGATACAAGGCTTTAGTCGCACAGCCCTTTTCACCAGCTTCATGCCCTCTAATAGCTCCTGAACACACTTCAATACATTGGGAACTACTGGTTCATTAACACACATACGTATCACACTGTGTTTACCATTACTCCACACAATATGACATTTGACTTACAACAAAACCGATAAAGGCTGACAGTTACAAAGAAAAAAGAAATGTGCATGTTTGAGTTGATCAGGGAATATATCAATCACTGAGTCCTCTAATCTGTCACCTCTTGAGCAATATGACATAGCTCCGTTTCAGCCTAGTTTTAACATACCGTGGATAGGTCGTTAACATAAATATTAGGTGTCTACAAGTGAAGCGAACAAAAACAGAATAGAGCAGTAATTCTTCGTACCTTTTGAAAAAAATCCCAATATTTACGAAAAAGGGGAAACCTGAAAGAGAGATCATCATAGGAAATTGTGGAACTCAATGTTCCTTGGAAACATTTTCATCTTCATTGAGCCACGGGGGACTAGTTTGGAGTTAATTGCAGTGAATCAAATTTTTTTTAATTAAAATGAACATCATGGCAATCTGACTGGATTGGGATTTGTTATTTCTGTTTCCTTTTGCTTCCCCATTCTCATTTTCTCTTCCCTGCAGGACTGCTTGAAAGAGTCCTGTTGTTTTATTTTAATTGGGACAGTGATGTAATTGGCCTGCTCCATGCTGGTCTGTTCAATTCATAGTCTAGAGCATGTGCATGTGTGTGTGTGTCTGTGTGTGTGTGAGTGTTATTGATAAAGGACACACTGATCATCCTCACGCAGATGGACAAATGAAAGCCATTTGGAACATTTAATCACAAAGAACCAACCTGAATCTTTCTCGTCACTGTCAAATAGTGGTTATTTTAACAGACTAGGATCTCCAGGAAACCAAGTTTAAAAGAAAATGTCCTGTAACATAATTAAAATTGAAGTCTGGTCCATCACACAAAGTGGAAGACATTAAATTAAACAGAAAATAATGGTATGTCAGGTTGCGATGGAAGACTGAATTCCTGGCTTTAGAAGGATTACACCTCTTCTAGAATTTACCGCAATGAGGGGTAAACCAAAACAAAGGGTAAACCAAAAAAGGGATTGAAATGTGCTTGAACTCAAATGAAACTTACAATTAAATCTTAAACATATTTCTTGCACTTGATTTTTTTTTTTTTAATGTCCAAAACAAAAGGACTGAGCCCTCATGAGGGAGGTGGATTTTTAGGATGTCAAGATCACTTGAGAATCAGTCTGCCTGAATGTTAACTATGAATTTGTTCACAACACCAAAACAGATTTAGTAAATAATTTTTAGTTTGACAGGTGAAGAAACAAGCAAATTCTGGCAAAGTTGCTTGAAAAATATCAGTGGGGGTTGGGGGTTAGCATAGTTGATGTTATTACAAAGGTTCAAACAGAGGCAGGGAAAAAATGCTCCATGAAAGAAGGGCAAAGAACAGCACTGGACCCTTTTCTGAATGGGAAAGATGTTATCGCTCTGGGGTTTTAGCGGTGATTAACAGATGGGTCATCCAATTCTGTTTAGTATTGTTTAGCAAAGTGGAAGTGACCCCCCTGGACATATACTTTGGGGTCCTCCCCCACTTGCACGCCACCTAAGTGGGCAGGAGGAATAAAATACAGGGCTAATGATGGATTTTCCCCCCACCCTTGTAAGGAAAAAATTGACTGAACTTATCGGCAAATGTGACATTTATCTACATCCACTGTCAATGACAATCCCCTCATTTGAAAATCCTGTGGAGTCAGACATAGCATGGCTTTGAGCAGGGCTTCAAAATCATCCAAATTCATTACCATATGCTTTGATTAAAAAGGTCACTCTTGTGGCCGAGGAGGACAACTTATGTAATATAAAATTCCTATCCTTTTCCATTATCGTTCTATTGTCCATTTATACTATTGTACATTTTTACACAGTCATTTGCAACATTTAAATAATCAGAGTTGTGTGAGGTGGTCATTATTTTTTTTTCCTACGTGGGAAATCAATTTTGTTAATCATTTACAAGAGTCGGAAAAAGTTATAGGGGTGATTGAAAGGGACTTAATTAATTAGGCTTTGCAAAGCCAATGCTACCATTGTCAGTGAGAGAAAGGATACTGGAGTCGATGGTGACGATTTTCTTAAGATTGTTAATTTTCTGAATAAATGAATAAATACGCCATAATTTATTGTAATTTTGAGCTCATATGTAATTCTGTTTCAGAACTGGAGACGGATTACTGCAACAGTTTAGATATCATTTATGTCCAGCCTAGAATTCAGAATGAGCTGTCTTTAGTCACCTAATTACCTATTCAATGAAATCAATCACGAATGACATATTTAGCAGAATTGTGCCGAGTCTGTGTGATATACCAGAGAAAGATAGGTTTTCTGTACTTGCAGATGGATATATTTGAAATTGCCCCATAGTCGCCCGGTCAACAACTATCAAGAGGTCCTGCAATGGAAGAAATACATGACTACGTAGAGAGAATGTTTTAGTTTTTACTCAGCAAAGATGAACTCTGGAAAAGACAGAAGTATCCAAATAAAGCCAGTTTCTGTGGAAACCTGCAGCGAACAGTCAGTCTATAGATGGTGCTCAGCCTGAGTTGGCAAGCTATTTTAAGTCTCTCCTCGTAAATACACTAACAAAAAGAGAGGGGAGCCCCCCCTGGGAGATCATTGTAAACAAGTGGGTGTGATGCTCTGACTACAATCCCACTTTTTTTGTTTTATAGAAAATATGCTCCTTTCATCTGAGACAAACAAGAAGAACCAGCACCTACACACACAAACACACGCACACTGCGTTAATTACCACACTCATTTACAATGTTTAATGTGTGAGCAAACTGAAAACACTACAAACAAAACAAAAGCCAGAGCAGATTTTTTTTTTTTTCCTGTGGTTTTGTTTGTTTGTTCGATGCAACATTTAGTGGAGAAGTCTTTTCTCTGGAAATTGGTCTTCACAACAACGTCCTGGTTTTGCCTTCTTCCATCAGCTCCAAAGAAGATATTTCTGGCTTAATGATCTAGGTTACATTCAATAAAAGAATGCATTAAAATATGTGGGTTAGGTTATAAGAATATATATAAAATTAAGTCGAGTATAGCTCCTTTTTCTAATTCAATTTTTTGTTTGTTTGTTTTGCGTCAGAATATTTTCATTTCTGTTCATGTAGGACCAATGCCCACCAAGTGATCAAAAATTTAAATCTTTGTCCCAGTCAGCAGTCCTTAAGAGACTTTGATAAAGTGTTACTGTGAATTATTCCTTTCATTAAAGAAGGTCATCACTGGGCTGCAGTGCCCTAAGTTAATACCAGAAAATATAAAATAAGATTAGAAAATAAACATGTCACTCAAAGAAAGCAAATGTTACGACTGTATTGAAATCACTGAAAAATTATGTTTTTTCGCTTTTTACGCAAACTGTATCGAAAGGCCCCACAGTTATACATGAGTCTAAGCAGCTGGGTCACCTGAGCACTCTTATTATCCAAGCATGCAGCAAATTTGAACCTGAGGGAAATACGATGCTTGACAGCCCCCATGTCCAGACAGAAAAACTAGCTGAACTTTCACAATAATCGGTGACCAGGCAAAAATTAAATAAATAAATAAATCAAAATCCCCTCTGACGTATAGAAAATGCAACTCTACACCTGCTAGACATTATGGATTGCTCTGCGGTTGCGGTCACCAACTTAGATCAAGGTATAGGAGGCAAAAAGGCAAATAATAATAAAAATAAATCAATCAATGATGTAATCTTGTGTCTAGGGAAAAAAAAAAACAATGACAAACTGAGTTCAGGGAATTTAAAAAATGCATGTTTATGGTGTAATATAAAAACGGCAGTTTTATATTTGATGTGAATCCAAAAAGATGCTGCAGTGCAATTCCCATATGTATGAAAATGCTTGAAAAGTGTTTTTACTGATATTATTTGCTCCCCCTGTGATAGAAATGGAAGTTACATTATTTTAACATTTACCGTTGTTGCACTTGTATCAAAGGATGGTTTCATCTGCATTCCATGCTGAATGACAGTTAAACCGGAAAAATGCTAAAGGCTATTTTTATTAGTGTTTTGACAGGGCCACTGACTCACAGGTTTCTGCTCTTCGCATTTATACTTTGATCAAGTCATAGTTGGAAAAGATGAAAAGGTTCAAAAAGAGAAGCCTCCACATCTGGAGGGAAGTCCCCCCCACGCCCATTCACCCGTCACACAGACACAGGAAAGAGGAAAAGAACAGCAAAGGAGGACTCCGACGCAAATGACACAACATTTCAATCAGACTGTCATGAACTTGCAACTTTCTCGAAAAACAAAAGAACAGTGGGACCAACATAGCCTTGGAAATGCTCGCCAATAGCGGGTTCTTTGCCACAAAGTGGATGCAGCGATGTTTAAAGTACAAATGGGTCAAATTCTCTCTGTCAACCGGTTTCCCAAGAACACTGATATATATTCAGATTGATGACGGGCTCTCAGGATGTTTTTGTTCTGGTAATTTCTTGGCTTTGACAAGAACAAAAAAAAAATTGAATCATCATTCTTAAATGCCAAGTTAGACACAAAAACAAATAATGTGGCATAAATGGTTGTGTGAAGGAAAGGTTCATCGGTTGATATTAAAACATATTGGAAGTGCCAGGCAGGGAGGTAGATGAAGAGGACATTTAGGGAATGTTGTGAAAGACGACTTGAAGTTAGTCGGTGTGAGAGAAGATGACGCAGACAATAGGCTTAGATGGAAGCTTATGATTCCTTGTGGCGAACCTTGAAGGGAGAACCCGAAAAGAAAAGAAGAACGAGTTGACTTTATGAGATAAATATGATTAAAAATGATCTTGGTAAAAAGGAGATTTGATTTAAAAAAGAAGCATATAATCAAAGTTCTGTTATATTTTCACACAAGAACTTGCTGGTAAATCCATCAAGGAATATCAAACAACTACACCTCTGTCGTCTTTTCTGACTGCTCCATTAGAGTGGAAGCGTGAAGACGTGCGCTCACACCTCCCTGCATGGAGGCACGCACCCACAGGAGGTTCATTATCATAACTAACCCACTCCCTGTTTTGGTTTAGACAGGAAGAGGAGACTGTCTGACACATCTGACAACTACACTGTGAATTTAACAGATATTGGAGATGACCCCCGGCCAATCTTTCCCAATAAAATACATTTCCTGATTTTATAGAATTAAATTTTCTTTTGTAGTCCCAAAGAAAAAAGGAAACAATCTCCACCCCACTATGCGCAGCTCTCCCCCTTGTTCACCCACACTTGAATAGCAATTAAATTAATTCTCTTTTTTTTCCCCAGGTCGAACCTTATGAGGACTTTTGTGTTAACGGGGTGTGGGGATGTGGGGGCGGGCGGGGGGTGATGTATCTAATCTGGTGCAGCTTTGTATTTGGTAGAAGACTTATGAAATGAGAGGGAAGAGGGATCTTTATCAGTGTGGAATTAGTGTTTCTCTGTGCTTCGTCCAGAAAGAGTAGGGAGTGATTCCATTATAGAGGGGGAGCCTTCAAAGATGCCAGCGCAGCCAGAGGACACCTTGGGAGGAAAGAGAGGACCACTCTGAGGAACAGGATGGAACCTTGCTGAAGCAGCACTCTCCGGCTAGAGATTGCAATCAAGCACACAATTACCTACTAAATAAAGGTCATTTTATATCACTCTAACACCTGCGTTGGACGAAGAATAGAGAAACTGTTGTTTAAAAAGTCTATTTGTTTTTGGGGTCAAAACAATTGATTTATGAAGGGTTGTAACTGTGAAAACAGATTATGTGCTTAAATGCAGAAAAATAAATAAACAAAGGCATAGATGCGATGCTTGATCAGGAGCTGCACGGCATTTTACAGCCGTGCTCCTGAGTATCGGATGTATTTTCAACAACTGAAACCATGATGGATGCTTAAATTGGAGTCATTGGTGGAAAATAATTTGTCTCAATTAAAAGCAAGCAAGGATCAATCTTACCTTTCCCTACAAGAAATACTTTCTGTGCCCTTATTCAGTCTGGCCACAAACTTCCATGACCTGCAGAAAAAGTTTCTAAAACATCAAAAATAAACCCACAGTTTTAAGTGAGATTTGACAGAAGTTGAAGCTCTGTGTACTGAGGTGATATAAAGCAACATGTTGAAAGGCATGTTTATTTGGATAGGGAAAATCCTGCCACCCCCATAATTTTGTATGTTTCAAAACGTTCATATGCCAATTTAATTTCATGCAATGTTGAAGAGCGTGTTTCTTTTTTAAGTTTAATGTAATCTAAGGCAGACCTCACATTGTGTGGACCTCCTCAACCAGGATGTTTTTATCAGTCCCCATCTGCTATCTAGTTTTAAAAATCAAGGCCATAAGAACTCAAACAATATCTTTCCTATCCAGCATACTGTTGACAAGGACGTCATGCATCTAACACATCAGTACCTTCAGTGAGGCATTATTTGGATTCTTCAACAGCCACCAAACTACGTGTTTTGCTGATCAAGTTACCAGGTTCAGATGGAGGGCTGAGGGCCTACTGAGAGGCTCTAAAATTACTGAGCATCGGCATTGTGGTTTCAATGATCTGGCCCTGCCGAAATGTCAAATTTTTCATGTGCCAGTAATTATACCTCACAAACGAACTGAGATCAGCATGCATTCCAGGAAAAGGTATTTGAAAGTTTATGATAAACGTTGAACATTTTTTGTTTGCATTTTTTTTCAGGTTTTATAAATATATCATGATATTCTGAGCATTATTGGACTCAGGAATGTTAAAGAAAAATGTATTACTGATAAATGTTTTCACTTTTAATGTTTAAATCTGCCACTCTTAATCACATAAGGAGTATTGCCTGGCACAGGTTAAAATGAAATAAACGAATAAATAAATAAGTTATTTGATTCCTATGTGTCATTTTAAAATGCCATTATAGATTGTAACACACATATAGAAAGCCATGGATTACATTTAATAACTATCCATAAATGTTAATGCATTTCTTGTCAACTCATATTTATCCTAATATTTAATTTTAATTTATATACTAATATATACTAATGCACCACAGTCAATAGGACTTGGAAATTACATCTTCCACATTTCTTCATGTGTTAATCATGTGTTTTAATACTCAAAATCATTTGCAACTAGGCCACTTCTGCTCCATTCAAAAAGTTTATGGTAACTTTCAAAACTAAAACCATCCAAATTAGATATTTCTCTATCTGTCTGCCAACTAAAGCCCTTGGGTTGTTGTAAATAAGATGGTTTAGCCATGGTGAGGGGTGGAGTGCAGCCCTTATCCCTTATTCATGCTGGGGCATGAGAAGAGAACACAGCAGCTGACAGGGCAGAGGTTTTCTTTCATATCTTGCAAAAGATTTGTTTGCACCAAAACTGACCCATGTAAACTGGGCAAAGCACAGAACAAACATAACTTTCAAACTCAGCCCTCATCCAGAGAGGGTAAGGGGATTTACTTGAGCATAGACAGAAGGGTTGATATTAGGTCTCTTCTAAAGAAGACAACTTTTGCAGTTTTATCTCAGGAGGAGAGAGAACATTCCTCAGAATTCACAAGAAAAAAACTTAAGATATGTTTATCAACACGGCTATCGGCCCTGCCGATACATCTCAGTTGGCCCCCATAAAACAGACAAAAAGTTGGCACATCAGATTCATATGAAATATTGATAGCTGCTCATGAAGTGTTGTTTTCCATTCGTGTTTTTAAGTAACTATAATCAAAAATGGTCCATATGTCTGATGATGTCTTCAGATCAAGGATCAAGGATCAAAGGTGGCAAAATGGCATATCACTAAAAGTTAAGACAACATGAAATTCTATTTCTTTAAAAGGGAGATTTTAGTCTTCACTGTCTGCTGATCATGCTTTTCTGCTATGTCATGAGGTGTCTTCCTGGTAAAGTAACAAGTCAGACCGATTTTTTTGTAATGACTTTAAATGGTCTTAACTTATATGACACATTCACCTGTCAGAGTATGAATTTGCAAGGTGTGAAACCTTGCAAATTCAAGGATCTCTTCACAGAGCTACCATGCAAGGTGCTAACCAGTGAATTAGGATTAACTTGAGGTTCAGTGAAAGACACTGCAACATGCAGCAAGAGGGACTGGGAATCAAACTGCCAACCTTCTAATTGGCCAGACACCCAATACACCCGCTGAGCCATTCTTGGCCATGGCACAACTTACTGTAAATCATTTGGTTGTGATCATATTGACCATATGATAAATTGACAGATGTTGGTTCCTTTTTCATTATTCTCTTATTCTTTAGTCTTCAGTCAATATTGTTATTTCCACTTTTAATTCAAAGATAATATTATTGACTCAGCCGGATCAATGTATTTCATCATTCCAAACAAATTCAAATGTATTCATGCTGTTGTGTCAAATGGTGGGGTCTGTAGACAAAAAGGTCACAATGCTTGGATGGTATGATAAAGCCTCATCCCCAGAAGGTAAAAATATGTTTTTAGTAGTTTTAGCAAAAAAAAAAAAAAAAAAAGAAATTCTCTATTTCCCAATAAAACCTTTCAGGCATGTAGATTTTCTGATATTTGCCAATGGGTTTCCCTGCATTCATAGCCAAAGAGCAGCAAAATGCAATCCGAGGCTTCTTTATGAATGGGATTGTTGTAGTCCTGGATAAAGGTTGCAATGTTAATCCAAGGCTCTGTGACTTAAATCAATATGATACTCTAGCCAGATTCAATTTTTAGGGGCTAGAATTCACAAAACATCAATGTTGCATGCATGCGTGTGTGTGTGTGTGTGTGTGTGTGTGTGTGTGTGTGTGTGTGTGTGTGTGTGTGTGTGTGTGTGTGTGTGTATGTATCAACCTATTCTACAAAGTTTATTTTAAAAGGCAGCTAAAGAAAATCATCTTAATAGGAAAAGTCTTGCTTTGCTCTACTGGTATAACCACTTTATAATTCAAAATAAGATTAATGTGAAAACAAAATATAAGCTCCTCATTTAGTCTAGTACGATTAGCCATCCATGACTTAAACCTTCTCTGAGGTTCTCCCTTGCACAGGCAGCAACTATGGGCCAGAACAACTTTAAAGATATCAATTTATTTTGGCTTTGACTGACAGGCGAACCACCCAGAAGAAAAAAATCCTCATGACAAAGTATTTAGAAAACACAAAACTGCTCAGATATTGCTTGGGCCGTGGCTGAGAAATGCACAACAGTCAATAGGATTTGGAAATTACATCTTCCACATTTAATCATGTGTTAATATCTTCCAAACATACTCCAATTTCCACCTTAATGTGCCCCTTCTTGTCATCGGTAACCGTTGCATGATTCTGTCCAAAAATGTTTTCACAGCCAATCACAATTAAGATGACTAACTCACCTGCTCTTTAACTTTTTCAGAGGTCCATATAATTGTAAGACATCCCGCAACCATTTCATGAGGAACTGGTCATGATTTTTTAACAGAAATCGGTCTTTGGGATTAATTAGCTTGATTTCAAAGGACTGTAAGTTATACTCTATTTTCATGAATGAGTACATATATATTCTATAGATTAAGCATTTTAAAATCAATATAGAATAATTCAGGAAAACTCTCATGTATCGTTGCAGATAGCCAGGGTTTCATTACAGTTTTACTGTAAGAAAGAACTTTGATACTACTTCATTTTGATTTGTGATGAGCTATTATTATTATTATTATCCTAGTGTGATAAGATTTCTTAGAACTCATTCAGCAGACAGGGGAAGGCAGGAATATCAGACGCTGTTTCAGCACAATGACCCATTTGAAGTGGACTTAAAGCTAAATCAGAAATTATGTTATTATGACCAGTGGGAATAATAAATGAACAACAAATGAAATATTTTCCTCTTTCTCACTGCTGTATTTAACCTAAAAGCGTTAAAGCAGGAAAGAATATGAGCGATGTCGGCCCATTCCATTCAAAAGGAACGCGGCAGCTCGCTTAAATAGAGGCAGTAAAGTTTAGATGCTTTTTCACAAGGACGACTCACCAAAGAAGACGGGTGTATGAGAACAGATGATTGACAAGATGATGACGGATGTTTTTACTGATGGGGGATGGAGAAGTTTTCTCAGCAGGAGTCAAATGACCCTCCTCGGCCCATTGCGAGAGCGGCATAAGTTTGCATTGAATGCACCGCAAAAGGCAGACATTAAAAGATCTGTGCACAAAAGCACACAGTGTGTAGATATGTATGCATGTCTGTGTGTATACACACAAACTGACAAACACTATTTCCATATTTACTGTTCTCTGAGAAAAGGAAGGAAGGGGAGGGCAAAAAACTCATAAATAAATGACAATGCACAGCTTGCCCTGGAAATAGAAGCATAATTTTGTGTTTGTATTATATTCATGCGGGTAAAATTTAATCTCCCTTTTAATACCCTGTATTGTATAAACAGCAGAGAGGTTGCTGAAAAATAAACATTAAGAATGTAACCTTATGAAAATCGATTTGGCATCGAAAAATATTATCTCTCTCTGTTTGTTTATTAATGCAACTTCAGGCATGTAGCCAATATCAATGAGAAAATCCACATATTTCCCCTTTTTTGTCATTTTGAATAGAAATATCAAGTATGGCCCGAGGCAAATTGTAGTATGACTTAACTTCTGCTAGATCTTGAGAAAGGTAAGAACACGTCCCTGTGATGTAAACAAGCACAATATGATTGGTCCAATTACAGACTTGATGAATAGCATGTGTGAATGATGTAATAGATGATATTGAAAGATCAGTTTTGACCTAATGGGACCAAACATAATGGATTATGCGTCATGCGTTTTGCCACAAATATGAAGTGACAGTTGAGTAACAGTAAGCTGAGGCCTGTTCTCTTGCCGTCTCTCTCCCTCTCCCTCTCCCTCTCTCTCTCTCTCTCTCAAAGCCCTTAAAGCTGTTAAAAGACCTGGATCTGATTTGCTGTTATGTCATACAGTGAATGGTTGAGCCACTGAAACAAACAATTCTGCCAGCAGACTAATCACTTGGGCTGGTAAACCAATCCCCGATGGACATGCACCACAAGTATGAAAGTGTGTCTGCAGCCTCGATTATTTATTCATTTTGTTTGATTCAGGATGATGTTCCTCCCTTGGCTAACCGTTTTTCCTATCTGGCAAGAGTGCTGGCACAATGCCCTCTGTTTAAGATATCAAAGATTTGCGGCATCTCGTTTCCTCGTGTTGGCTCGCATAGGGAGTTTCGCTAAACATGAAATAAATGGATAAAGCTTCAATGATGCACTGCAGGAAAGAAAAAAGAAGAAAACGGCGGGTATGAGGGTTTGAAAAATAAAAGCATGTAATGGGTTCTTTTGTTTCAGGCCGAGAAGTGCAGTTGCCTTTCTTGGGAAGCGAGAGCAGGGGAGTCTCAAGGGAACATGTCTGTGGGTATGAAGGCTTTAAAATACCAGTGGAGGGAAAGATTAGGCCATGAGTTTCTAAGAAACAGCAGATTAATTAAAATTACAAGTTGTCTTTTATCTCACCTTTATGAGTTCAAATACAAACAGGTAAAGTGGCAGAAAATCTTTTCCATTTGTTAAGTACAGTCTGTGTGATGCATTCTCTGAGGATATGTTTTAAAGATGAAATCAAAACTATTGATCCTCAGAACCGCTTCATCTCCATCCAATTCAATAATTGCTTTTTCTTTTGATGTACACATTTGTTTTGCAATACCACTCAAGAGAAGCAGCTGTTGGGCTGAAAAAGCACATGATCTTATTTTTATGTGATGACACCCTTAATGTCAGTCATGAATGTCTGAGGAGGACATTGAGTTACCACGGCATGAAGTTGAAATCCTGGTTGACAGCTAATGCCAAGGAAATCTCTCAACAGAAGACATAAATAAACAACATAACACATTTCTAAAGGGGCAGCACAGTGCCGCAAGAAGGTCCCTGGCTCGATTCATACAGAGGGCCTTTCTATGTGTAGTTTATGTTCTCCCCAGCTTCTCAAGTTTTACTCTGATTTCTCAAGTTTCCTTGCAGAGTCCCAAATCATGCAGTAGGTTCTTGGAGATCCTAAATTGTTTGACTCTATGAGGTGTGACTGATGGAGTGAATAGTTGCATGTCTCTATATATGGCCCTGTGATCGTATGGCGACCCGGCCAGGGTAAACCCCGCTGCTCGCCAAATGACAGCTGGGATAGGCTCCAGCACCACTGTGACCCTGAGTGCTGGATAAGCAGTACAGAAAATGAATGAAGAAATTTCTTAAGTGTACAAAAATGTATAGCCAAAATAATTACATAAAAAAGTGCAAACTGACTGAGAAAGGTGTTAACCCCGGTGCCAGTAGAGCCATGTCATTGCAGCCTGGTATAGATTTTACACATCTCAGAAGCAAGTGATTGTTTTTCCAGAAAAATCCCCACTTAAAAGAGCAGGGCAATATCTTACAAAATGCTAAGATATTACAGTATTGCTGCAAATGTAGTAGCACTACTTCCTATTTGGTCCATGTCTCCGAAACTGCCTGGATTGGATGATTTAAGCAAGAAAGGGACCAGGTAAGATGCTTACTTCAGGAATAGCCAATGAAGAGTGTGCTTGCAAGTCAGAGAGAAATTCTGTTTTGAAGTGCAGTTGTTAGCAAATGAATAATGTGTAAACTTTACTTCTGGACACGCTAGTCTGGCATGTACAAAAACAAATATTGTACTCAGAATGTATTTAAACAAGACAGTGGGTTAGGTTTGTTACACAGACATTGTCACCTTGCAACAAACTGATATCTAGTGCAAAATTTAGTAAAAAAAAAAAAAAAAAAAAAAAGCATACTTTATTTTTCATTGAACACTAGATTGCAAATTTGCCTGTGTGATGCCATCTCTTTCAAGGTGTGCTCTTAAAGAACTGCACAATAAGATCTGTATCCTCCAAAACAGAACCAATATAAAATCACATCTGCATAATGGGGAGAGATAAAGGGAGGAGATACATGGGCTAATGCCACATTAGGTCTCTGATTTCTTGTCTAAATCGGCATAAAGCATCATGGTCTCAAATGGATTACCTGTCAGTGCATTAAGTACAACTTAGACCGCATCTGAAGCCGCAAGAGACACTGGCTTGCTATTCCAGAGGCGCTTTAACCATGGCCTCTTTAAAACCACAAAGCTATTACATCTGCCTGTTAAAAGCTTTGAGGAAGCGAAAGTCAGAGCTTGTGTGGGAAATTGTACCAAGGTGACTAAAACCTTCATTCTCTGTCCAAGTTGTAGTTGCTTCTGATGAAACCAAGTTTGCCTCACGCAATGCCAAGATTTAGTCCCTACAGCTTCTCTCACCCGAGGAATACGATGCACACAGATTAATGCGATTTATCGGAGTGGAAGACGCTGCCTGAAACGACAGGGGCGAAGCAAAGAATCAAACCTAGGTGAGGCACATTTGATCCATGAGCTCGATTGAGGCGCCATGGATTTCACATTATACCCACCTTGTTCATTATTGGCTGAGTTAGCATCCCTTCGCTAACACCCCCCGTGTCCTCTTGTGTTGAAGAGTGATGATCAATCTGGGGCGATAAGTTCCCCTTCACACACCCATGCAAGGTGGACTGCACATAACATCAGAGCCACGTCTTCCACAGAGAGCTAAGAACGGTCAACGTTTAGGTGAAAAGAAAACCACACTGCTTACACGAACAATAGCTCAATTAGAGAGATCCACTGTTAAAAGATTGCTTTTCGTATGGTAATGTGTTCACTTTACTAAATGTTCTTGAAAAATGGGCTCGTGTTCTCCAAAGTTAGCCCACCATTTCATTATGTAGTCACACGCAAGCAGTCTTTTGCATTGACTGGCCTTGTAAATCGTGTTTGTGGGTACGGGCATAAAAGTGGCTTGCTACCGCATAAGTGGATTTTGGGTCTGTTCCATTCCCTTCTATTGATAAAAGCGTCATTAATCAATCATATATCTCTTTGTATGGACAGTCATGATGTAGCGCAGTGGATTTTGCATGTGTCAGGCCTGCGCAAGAAAAGAAAAAAAACATGGGGTCTGAATAAATAAAGTTTTACCTAACAGTTAATTAAATAGGTGCAGCCCGTCTTAGACTAACTTCAAAGTAACGCCATGATATGCACATGGTGATCAAGATATTGACAAAAGATAAATTAGGGTATTTAGCAATTGCCATGATTTGAATAACGGCGCTGTCAGCAAAAACAACTTTTTATGTAGAATAGCATTAGTGTGTACTGGCATCTCGAGGAAAAGTCCATTCCAGGGGACAAGTGCAATAATACTTTGAAGCTAAATTGAAATGTGGCGATCATACAAACTCACAGTGTCAAGGATAACATGCTTCGCATAGTATTGTTTACTGTTCTGACGCTCTTAGCTGAATGTGTAAGTAAACTGCACACTCACTGCATTTGGTACTTTGTGAAATTACATTTCAGCCTGCAAAACAGCACGTTTATGTTATTTATTTCTTTTCGCTTTTCCCCCCCCAAAATATAATTTAAGAACTGTTGTTGTATCGGGGTAGGTGGAGGGCATTGGTAGGATCAACAACTTTATCGGAATAAAATTTTAATATATTTCCCCCATGTCCGGATTTTTCACTCAGTAAGTCTGACCTGTTTAAAACATGATAGTAAACACATTCTACACCCAAAATGTCAGTAAAAGACATCGCAAATCTTGAAAAATGGCATGCAACATTAGCAAAATATACATCAAATGAAGTAGGATATTGATATAACTTTGCCATTCAAGTCCAATATGATCCCATTGTGCCAAATATTCATATCAGAAAAGAGGCTGCAACCACTTCAATTGAATTCAATTAAAATGTATATAATACATAGATATTTAGAAAAGACAAACAATGACAATGGGCCTCATCTAACAGATGATTTACCTGGGTTCTAAAAATTCTGTTTGTTCCCTTTTTAGTCTCCTCTCTGTTCAAATCTTTTTGTTTTCTATTGCTGTTTGTCCACCTGCATCCTGCGCCGCTGCATGCGAAAAATTTCATTCTATTTACCAATAAAGTTCCACTCCCCCTTACCTGCAATCTCTTCTCCCAGCTTTTCCTGTCTCCTCCCATTTCTTTCCACTTACCTCAAGGCATAAGCTATCTGTTATTTAAGTAATCAATACCATAAAGCTCTCATGATAACCACAGCGAACTTCCCTGCACGTCACACTTGGAAGGCAACCGAGATCAACAAAATTGGACTTGCCAAACACTGAATCATCACATTTATTAAGTATTTTAAAATGGATGAGAGGAAGAATAATGGATGAGGGGAAGGCTAGATGGCTGTATTCCTTCAAAGTTTTTAATTATTTAGATACATATATGTACCGTATATGCTGAGGGGGGCATCAATAGATTTTGAAGGTGAACTTTCCTTTTTGATTTTTGAGAATAGGAATTTCACAATATGTTTAAGCTTCAATTACACAACATACACATCCTGCAAAAAGCTTCAAGTTCACAACATGCCTTTGGGAGAGAAAAACATTTGAAAATCGAATCTCATTCTTGAATTCTATAACCGTACCTAGTTAAGGGGTATATCTTTTTGTAAAGCCCTTATAAATACAACACTATTCAAGATGTTAATCAATTGAACACTATGATAGAACCGTGGTCGCCCTTTGTACAAATATCTAAATTGCTCGATACAATTGCACACTTGGCAGCACTGCTGCATGGTCTGGTTGAGAGCCAAAACACAGGGAATCCAACGGGTGTTTGGCAGGCATCGTTATTTATTTATTTATTTATAATGTCACTATCAAACTTGCAGACCAAGCAGCTGCTGCCACCTGTGAGCGCCAACACAATCAAGTGTAAGACAGGGGGAACAGCGCCTCCCTCAGTTCAGGAGGAAGAACAACAAAAACAAAAAATGATAGGTAACGTATAAGTATTGGCAAGGTCGGGAACTCTTTGAGGTGAAAAGGAAGGATTGAACTAGATAAGTAAATTAAACCGGATTTCTCCTGATCACACTGTGCAAGAAAAGTTATTCAGCAAATACTATTTTATAAAAGCCTGATGGAGTGTGAACACAGTGCCAGAATTACCACCGAAGCTTTCTCCCAACAAGGAGCTCAAATGGTGGAAGAACTGATTTGAAATGGAGTTTTTCAGTCTATAATTCAAGCTTATACATTTATTTAGCACTTTAGCAGCAGGAGAAAGATTCTGACTTGAATTGGAATTCAGTTTCCATTGAAAGGAATCTGAAGCCTTATGAAGTCAGTTTCCATGCCTCATATTTGACATGTGGGAAAACAGGTATAAAGAGGGCAGGTTTACAAAACCATGAGGCTACAAAAAGAAGAAAATAAAAACTCATGGGTGTCAGGAGAACTTAAAATTGCCAAAAGTCCTCCGTTCTTGTCTCTCAGGTTAAAAGGTGATTTGAAGTAGTGATGGTTATATTAAGTTTCAGTTACCGCCATAAATTCTGGGAATATTTAAGGATGAATTCTAAAGTGTCAAGAATTCAAGTCAACGTGAAAAACTGTGATATAGCTAGGAGATTTGTCAGCATTTGTCATTTGTATTTCAGATGGACATCTGTCCCTTATTTCTGCCTCCCAAAGGTGAATTACATGACTTGGTAGTCCAGTAATATCAAATCAGAATTCATTCTAATTATTTTATTTGAGAAATGCCTATATTTCATCTTAATGCTGGCACACTGACATTTTCAGGTATTACTTGCCTGCTATTGTTGCCGGTAATTATTAATAACATAATTTAATGTAGAGAGTGAAACTAATCAGAGGAATAATTTCCACAGATTCATTTTTTGACCTTGAAAAATTTTAGTTTTCTAAAAGATTCCTACAGTGGTTTGCTACAATACCTCCTCATTACTTTCCACAAATGGCCAATGCAGGGGATAGGATTAACTAAGAAGTCATTTAGGGCTATGGAAAAATGGACATGATTACAGATTTATTGGCATTTATTATCGCTGGTCTTGTTTTAAGTGTAAAGCCCCCTCTAAACTGCATCATTGAATAGGCAGTTTCTCTGCCCTGCACAAACCATTAGTGGGAGAATTTATGCATTTAATACATTAGAATATAAAATGGATTTAAAAAGCAAAAGCACCATTCGTAAACACATTATCTTTCCTGTCTGCAGTTTCCTGGTTTGCCATTTGGTTACCACGTCAGTATATTAAAGCACTATTTCAATTACTGTCCCACCCTGACTTATGTATGTTAAGAAGGCAGTGACAGAGAACTGCAACACTTCACTGAGACAGTGAGAGGGATGCTGCTCATCGATTCGGAAATTTGTTGACTGAAATTGTGCTCTGGAAATAATTTGAATCTGGTTATCTTATACATTTACATACAGCGCGCCATCCTATTAATGGCACCAATGTCTTACTCGGCATTGGTTTGCCACAAACAAATCCTTCAACGAACAATATGGGATGACATGTCTGGCAAATATATCGCTATTATACCTGCTATAAAAAATATATCCATCCCATGCTAAAACTAGCTCCCCGTAGTCCTGTCCTACTGCACATAAAACCCATCGCAAATGGCAGATAGAAGAAGTTGCCTCTCAAAGCAAGTGATTCTCTCCAGCTTTGTATTGCTTTCCCCACTCATTCCAATATCAAATACCAAAACCCTGCAGCCTTCAACTAAATTAAACACCACCTTCATTAGCAAGTCAACCCCTATCAGTGGCATACAAAATACTCCCTGTTCCAAGGACATACCTCTAAATGGGCTGGCAGAGCTTAAAATAAGTCCTCTCACCACAAAGACTACTGTTCATTTGTATGATCCTAATGTGCCAGCTTCACTCACTGTACATGGCCCAGTGCTCCAAACACATGGTGAGTAATTGCTTACACTCGACCTCTACACGGCACTTAATCAACATGGTAACACCATGGGGATAAATTCCCGAACAATACTGCCAGAATAATTCATATATTGGTCAACACAATTAATGTGCAATGTGGTGTGTAGCAGTTAAGGTGTCACATGATTCAGAGCCAAGGTTACTGTAAGCTATCTCAGTAAAATACCAAAAGGAGGCGAGGAAGAAGAACAACAGACTTCCATGACCCAAAGCATTAAGACTAATACAAAGTAATTCTATTCCCTGATATTGATTATGCATAACGAAACCAGGGGCCTGCAAATGTTCCACAATGTCTGTTCAAATTTGCTTTGAAAAATAAAATTATAAAATCGAGATAACTCTGAATTTGTGCTGTGTTGACTTTTTACAGACACTACCTTCCGTAATCTATATGACCTTTTAAATATAAGCCGTACCTATTTGTCTCCTTAACATTCCTTTCATCTTTTTCTTTAATGACAAAAGAATGCACTGCTGGGATCCACAAACTGGATGCATGTTTCCAGGGTTCTGAACACCATGTTCATCATTGTACAGTTGGCTCATTTGTCTCCATTCTCACCTTTGACCTGCAGGCAAATGGTGATAAAAGCACCCTTCATTGCATTTGACAATAAAAGCAATAGGCAGTTCTTGAGTCAAGCAGCTCAGTAAACAAACATAAATAAAAGAGAGTGGGAATCAATGAAAGAGGAAGCATAAAAAAAAGCAGCAGAGAGACCTGGAAACTGCTGCTCTACCATTTGGATATCACCGCCAGTACGACACAGAAACGTACTGATCATTGCAAATAGCATTTCCTTTTTTTCTTTAAAAAAAATTGTCGAACAATTATCATTTTCATGCTTTTTTAGTTTTTTTTTGTTTTTACACATTTTATTTCTTTAAACATTTTTTGGGATTAGAACAAAAGTATTTTAGTTTTTGCGCATTATTGGGATCTGGGAGTACATCATAAATAAATAAAGATCTTGGTTTTTGTCCTTTTCTGGCCTTGTCTGTTTATAACCTCATAACCTCCCTCCTGCTTTGTGCACCGGCTGGCCAGATGGCAGTTGTTTTCATCTTTGGTAGTCGTAACAAAAAAGGGTTGGAAGTGAGCAGCTGTCACAGGTGGACAGAGGAAGCAAAAAACACTGCAAGACAATATTTGTTCATTAATATTTCTCTCAGGAAGACGGAAAGAACAACCGCACAAATAGTCATCCTGAACGTTACCACACTATATATAGCTACTTTAATGTAAACATACCCTTTCTTTGTTTCTTTTAGGTTTTCAAACCATTTGGTTTGTATTAGATGTCTTTACAACTTCTGACATGGAAAAAAAAACCAATAGAACTTGACCTTTCTAGTCTATCTTGTTCCCTTTCCCCTGCATCCAGCCCATAACGGATTAGCTGAGAGGAAGTCCCATTTCCTCCCTGAGGCTGCTAAAATATTAATCAAAACACAGAGGAGTGTGCAGCAGCTCCCAAGATGCATGTCTTCTAATGGTAATACATGGGGAAGGCAGAGAGGGAGGAGTGCTGCTTGTAATAGCCTTACAGAGGGGGAGGAGAGAAGGAGGGCCAGAGGTGACAGGGGCTTTCTCAGGGGACAAAGAGAATAAGAGAGGCAACGATAGGTACGAGGGGAGATGTAGAGAAGACATGAGGTGTGAGGAAAATCGACAAAGAGACTGAAACAGGGCATTTTAGAGACCCGCCACAGAGAAGATCAAGAGTATTGTGGCCCCTCACTGCTCATTTTTATCCACTTTGAAAGTGGAATGAAAGTAGTCTTTTACGAAACTTCTTAGGAATAATTGATAAAAACCTGAAAGAATAAGCAATTCACCAGGATACCAAGATATATTTTCCCCGCTTATCACCAGCACCAAATATTTGATTTAGTTAAACTATTTGTTCAAAATGCTTGTCTGCACACAAAGCTGCTCGAGAAACATTTTTAAGTC
Organism: Fistularia tabacaria; assembly: GCA_901007705.1. NCBI lineage: Eukaryota > Metazoa > Chordata > Actinopteri > Syngnathiformes > Fistulariidae > Fistularia > Fistularia tabacaria. The sequence goes on from CAAKHD010006205.1 coordinate 41,268, forward strand.
TCCTGTCACATGCCTATTTGTAGAGCAGCTGCACTTCTATCTTAATCAATACTGCTGTTCTCACACACACACACACACACACACACACACACACACACACACACACACACACACACACACACACACACACACACACACACACACACACACACACACACACACAAAACCACACCGACGGGCG
>CAAKHD010006206.1:13982-41999 GCA_901007705.1 Fistularia tabacaria
CTGTTGGTTAGCAACTTGACTTGAATATGTGTGTGTCTGAATGCTAATGTAGTCATTAACATAAGCTACATTCTCCTAGCACTGCTGCTAACTCCAGCTCCATCATTGCATGTAGGCATGCTGTTGGTTAGCAACTTGGCTTGAATATGTGTTTGTTTGAATGCTAATGGAGTCGTAAACATAAGCTACATTCTACTAGAACTGCTGCTAATTCTGGCTCCATCGCTGCATGTTCGCAGCTTTTGTTGTTGTCAATGGGGAACTTCACACGAACCACTTAAACAGATTCAGAAGGGCAGGCTCGAGCCGCCTACCGTAGTCCTTGGCCTCCTTCCGCCTGATCAGCATTGGCAGCTCGTGTCTGGAGCTGATGATGGTGGCCAGGGGGAGCGCGGTGTAGGGGACGCCGCACACCGAGTCGAACTGCAGCCCCTCGCTCTGGATCTTCTCGTAGATGAGGCTAGACACCTGCGGATACACAGGGTGGGGGCAAGCGGCTGTAGCTTTTGTCGTGGCAATCATGACGTCCCTCTCGCGGGCCACTATGACCAGCTCTTTTGAGGAGTTTCCAGGCCCGCCCGAGAGACATAGTACCCTCCAGCGAGTCCTGGGGTCTCCTCATGGTGGGACATGCCTGGAACACCTCACCGGGGAAGCATCCGGGAGCGAGATTTAACTACAGGCTCCTAAAGAGTCTACTTTTGTTTGCTGGCAGCGACAGATATTGAATTAAAATGCAGCTGGGGATTTTTATAGAGCTAAGATCTCCACTAACCACGTCCTCCCTGCACTCAAATGGCAGGATAAGATTCTAAGGGAAATGCCTTTAGCAGATGGTGTGATATGAAAAATAATTAAAAAAGAAAAAATAGGAGCATGGATTGTGTCTAAAATTCAAGGAAACGCTGCTAAATATCAAGAAATTTTCCTCGGTGTTGCAAACAGTAGCACTAGTGTTTGATTCAACCAAAAAAAGGCAGGCAGACACATCTAAATTATTTTTATTTATGAGGCTGGGATTTGAAACCTCCACATGAAACAAATCACGCTCAAATCAGATAAATATTGCACATACATATGATATAAAGTAAGATTTTTTTTTGTACTCTCTTCCTAAGAGAAAGCAGTTGCAAAGTTTGCAGAGAAAGGGAGCTGGTAAAACATGGAGGGTTTATCAAAAACAAATTAAAAAAATAAGGGTCTCACTGGAAACCCCCTCTCGCCACAACAAATAAAAGGCACTTCACTCTTTTTGGTCAGTTTGACCTTTGCTCTGTTTTTCCGACCGATTTTGGCGCACACGGCGGCCGCGTATTTGCCCCCAAAATGATGATGTCGCCTTCTCCCGGGGGTCAAAGGTCACACAGGCGTACAGCAGCACGTGTTTGGCGTTACCTGGTTCATGAGCGCGGGGAAAGAGACGAGGACCCGCAGGTCGATGTAAATCGGGGTCAACATGCCGCTCTTCAGCTTGTACTCCCCGAATTTCACGGCGTTGACGTCGTGAAGCTTCAGGATCAACGCGTCGATGCAGGCGTTCTCCATGTCGTCGCCCGCGTCGGACTGAAAGTTGCCGCTTCCGCTGCCGCCGCCGCCGGGACCGGAATGACACTCGGGCTGAGTTGTTGGCGAGCGGAGGCGCGGTGGACTTCCGGTTTCGTCTCTTCACAATAAAAGCATCGAGCAAAGCGAGGATCCAGCACGCTTTCCAAAGCCATCCCTCCTTCTTTTACAAACACAAACACAAACACAAACACACACATGCACATTTCTACATTTTTATAATATCCCCAACGTGCATTTACGGTACATTTTCGAAAACTTTTTTCGAAGACTCAAGACTTTTTCTCAAAAAGTAGCCGGACGGTAATGACACTGCTCGCATTATCCGATAAGCTAGTTTTAGCGAGTTAATAATCAATCGACACATCGACTTATCCAACGTAATCGATTTATTTCCCTGTCGTAAATATGTGATCGATATGATGATACGGCGTTGTGCTTCTTTAAAACACTGAGCCAAAATTGTGCTGTAAATGTGAAACTCGCCAACTTCCAGCCGAATTTTCCGCTCCGTTCCGCTTCGATGTCAAAATAAAAGCATCGTCCCGCTGCGTTCACTGGACTTCTCGGTGAGTTAAAATCACCTGTAAGCCTAAAACTCAATTGACTAAATTTATTTTTTATTATTATTATTTCTCGACTTAAAAAAACACTGTCATTTTTACTGTTTCAGTCATCTTTATTGTTGTTTTTTTGTCTGTGTTTCATGTATATTTATGTCTATACGGTGTCCTTAGGAGTATCTAAGGTAAGATACAGTATAGGTTCAGTCCCCCCACCAAGCAGGATTTCCTCACCAGCTTGTTGAGCCCATTGACTTCAACTGTCTTGGTGCTGCCCCACTAGCACGCTACCAGCAAAGAACAGCATCCTGGCAGCTATGGACCAGTAGGAGGTTCACAACAGACACCGAATGACTCCAGTTTCCTGAGGAAGAACATCCCGCTCTGCCCTTTCCTATGGAGGGCATCTGTGTTGTGGGTCTGGTCCAGTTTTTTTGTGTACGTGGACTCAAAGGTACTTGCACGAGTCCACAATCTCCACTCCGGACGTGACTGGAACAGGTCCCCTCCTGTTCCTCTTGTAGTCCATCCCCACCTCCTTGGTCCTGCTGATGTTGAGTTGAAGGGGGTTCATTTACAGATGCTATGCTCATAGAACAGTATTTTTAATTTTTCCATTAGACCGGATATCCGAGAAACAGTTATGTAAACTTGTGAACATTCATTTACAATAATATCCTTTGAGTTGCTTCTTAAATCTATAAACATTCTTTTGTTGCTTTATATCCTGTGGTAAATTCATGCATGGCTCGAAACATTACTGTATGGTGGCTCAGACTAGTTTTACACTTTGGCAGAGTGAAACACTGCCTTTCAGAGTGTCTGGTGAGGTGTGTGTGTGTTTTTCTACTGAAAGGCAACTTTTGGTAAAACGTAGATGGTCTTTGGGTTGTAATAATACTTCTTAGTCAGCATTGTTATGGGAGATCTGACTATTGAAGAGTCGGAGGTGGCAGGAACCAGAGTTGTAGCGGCAGTCGGAGGTGAAGAGGGTGGATAGGAATGGTGACAGGACGGTACCCTAAGGCACTCCGGTGTTACATGCCACATCCTCAGATATGCAGCCATCCACCCTGACATGCTGCGGCCATCCTGTGAGGTTGTCCAACTCCGGGCGGTGATGTCCATGTCCGAGAGCTTGTCTCTCACGAGGGTGGGTTGGACGATGTTGAAGGCACTGGAGACGTCAAAGAAGGTGACTTTCTGCTGCTGCTGCTTCCTGCACTCTCCGGATGAGACAGGGCCTTGAGTGTGCGACGTACATGATCGCGTCCTCCACACCGATGTGCCGCCTGTATGCTAACTGCAGCGGAGTGAGGATAGCCGATGCTAACAAACCGAACAGGCTGATCCGCTAGGCCAGTGACGCTGTGGGAGTGAAGCTGGACCCTCTGACGATGCTGGTGTCTTGGCGAATGCTTCACCAAGTGAAGGTCAACTTGGACGCTGTGTCCAACCCACTCCATGATGTGCCGGTCAAAGACAGGAGTTCTTTTAGCACCAGACTTATCGCAGCGCGATGCAACCCAGAGCACCAAGGCCATCACACTGGACAACCCCCCCTCACTGCTGGTGTCAGACACACTGAGTCAGTTGGCAGTCGCAGGACTCATCGTGCCATCATTTCCTCCTGTTCAATAGTCTGTATCAATTACTAATAGCACAATAACCTGAGAGAAATAAAGAAAATGAATATAGTTGTATGCATTTTGTATTTTATTTTTAAAATATTTATTTTTATATTGAGTTTTATTTTTCGTTTTCTCTCCATATTGATGCTGATATTTTTGTCTGTACTCTTTGTTTAGGAGCTGCCACAAAAAAAAGCAATTTCCCCCTCGGGGATCAATAAAATAATTATATTTTGATTCGGATATGCGTCCTGTTGTTTCGTTAAAAAAAAAAAGATTTTTTTCTCCTCAGGCGAATGCACAGTAATTCCATTTGAAGGCACCGGGGTTAGAGTTGTGTTCAGCCATGGGGTTGAGAGCCTAAAGCCATTTTGTGAAAAACAGTTTGGAAAAAAAAAATGAAAACACACAGAAGAGATAGGAAACATTGAAAACTTTCATTTTAATAAAAAGGTTCAGTCCACAGTAGTTCAGTTTGGCACCAAAAAATGTAATCAAAACAAAGTGTACACCCCTAAAAAGCATTGAACAAAATGCCTGAATAATAATAAAAAAGGGATAAATAAAAAATAATTAAAAAGTAATAAAAAAAAAAAAATGAAAAAAAAATACAAACATTTCAGTCATTAAAATACATCTCACCTTGAAATAATGGTGAATATTCTTATATGTTTTTTTTTTTCTGTAAAAACAGGTTAACTACCCTTTTTGGTCAGTCAACTTTGGCTTTTAAAACGTGTCGGGTGCAACGAAACTTAGAGAGGCACCTCGGAAATGGGATTTTTTCTTTAAATTTACACGTCGAGGATGGGCCCATACTGTACAAAAGTGAGGGAATGCGTTATTTCACTATTTTTTGTTCTCCAAAAGTAGCAGTGCTTATCTTTGTAAAAAAATAAAAAAAATAAAAAAGGATTTTAATTTTTCTGTTATGTCCTGAATATTAATAACAGAGAATCAGATGAGGGTGTGGGTCAAATTAACGCTGATAAAAACTAATACAAAAAAAAAAATTAGATGAAGTTCTCTTAAGTTCACAGACATTGAGGGCGGTGATCATTGCGCGTGGAATGCATTGTGAAATGTAATTAAAAATCAAAAATTAAAATGAAAAAAAGGAATCGGGAGACCCAGTGCAACAAGTCCTGCTTCTTGGTGTGTGAGCAGCATGCCTGGCGTGGAGGGCCTTTGTTTGATGACACAGCAGGGATTTTAGTTAGGTTTGTGTGAAGAAAAAGATAAAAAAAAAGAAAAAAAAAACAATCATCCCGATAAAGTCGTTTCTGATGAGGATTCGGTCACAGCCGGCGTAGCTGCAAAGCTTCAGCTTGGAAAAGTCCTGTCGAGGCACTGAAATGCTGTGAGGGGAACACCCTTAAGGCACGGATCGGATAACAAAATGTCTTTTTTTTTTTTTTTTCCTTTAAAAGCTAGAGGAGGTGTCCTTCTTGAAGCGCTGGCAACGCTTCTTCCATCCTCGCCTACTCCGCGGGGTTGTGAACGTCTGCGAGCAGCTCCGGCCTCAAGCATTCAATCGGGCACTGGATGTTCTGGAAAAAGGCACAAAAGTTGTACTCTTTGTATGCTCCTGTCTGTAAGGTGTCCTTGGGTGTCTAGAAAGGTGCCTTCAAATAAAAATGCATTATTATCAATATAAGATAGGGAGGAATTAGTTGGGCATGATGGAGGAGAACCGAGAAATGGGAAAATATAAGCAGGAGAGCGGGGATGGGAAGACAGCAGCGGTTGGTTTGTGGAACTGAAACTGCGGTTTTGTGTTGAAATAAGGGCGTCAAAGGTTCCGTCTTGGCTAAAAAAAACAATTCCCGTTTAAATTTAACTTCAGAATTCAGTTTAGTAACTGTGGATTTGTGTGAAATCGTAATTCTGAATAGAATGACCTGAAGCATTCCTTATTTTAAGTCAAATCAAAATAAAAAGTAAAAAAACAAAAAATCAGACTGACCAGCTTGCGCAGGGCGTTTTCTCTGTACCGCTCGAAGACGTCCGAGCTGATGGGCTGGAGGAGGTCGGCGCCCACATCGGCGTTTCCGCCCGGCCTCTTGCAGTTGTCGCAACGCCATCCCTGAGGAAGGGCGAGTGATTAACACCCAAGTTTGACCTTCGTAACAACCTCCGATGATAGTTAAGGGCACTGCAAAATCCCCAAAGGGGAAGCCAGCAAGCTTTGAGTTCTCTTAATCTGTTAGCCTGAAGTTAATCTACTTTTTATGATCGGAATTTAGCAAAGCTGTGGTAATAGCAACCGCTATCTGTTGTATCTGTGCATAAGATTAAAAAAATATATATGTTTTTTTTACAAGTTAATGTCTTAACAGGTATTTGTTATATGAAGTAAAAGCCAGTTTTGTTGCTGTGTTGAGTTTCCGTATCAAGATAGCTACCTTCCACTTGACTGCTAACAACACCGTTAGCCTTGAGTGCATCTTGTTTTTACTGCCATAGTAATTACAAAAGTGACCGCTAATTGGTATAGCATTGTGTGAAGGGTCTTGAAATCTTAATCCAATCAAAAGGGAGATAAGAAAATCTCCTAAGGGTTTTTTTTTTCTGTGAATTTGGGGGGTTTGGGATTGTAACCCCGCGCCTTAGTCGACCCCACCTGTTGTCCTCCATGGCAGGTGCAGGTGCAGATGGCGCCCAGGTACTCCTTCTGCCACTGGTTCCCCACCTGGTACATTTTGCCGTCGTCGTAACACGTGGACTCATCTGTTGGGACGTAACTCGTCGTTAATCGGACATTTACCGGAAAAAAACAAAAAATTATAGCAATACCTTGACTTCATTTCTTCCGTGACTGAGCCCGTGACTCACTTGTCCCGTGTGTCAAATTCAATTTCCCAGTTGAAATGAATCGAAATGCTAAAAATCCATTCCAGACCGCCGTTTTTGTTACGTTTTTAGACAAGAAAAAATGAACTTTATAGATAGCATACACTGTTTATAAAAAAATACATAATAATAAAGAATGTGACAAAAATAAAGCGTTTTTATTGAGAGTATTTACCATGAAGTTTGGCCAAAGAGGCCGATGACAGCGGAGATCGACGGAGATGTGTTTCATATCGTGCTCTATCGCTTATCTTACGCTACACTCAATGCTACAATGTAACTGCGAAATGTAACTTGCACACTATGCTACATTTTCTTGCTAAACTTAACTTAGCGAATGAGTGAATGATTTTTTAAATGATCAAACATCCCCAACTGGTTTTGAATGATTTTTCCGATGCCTCGTCCGTTGACATGCCGCGCAAAATCCCCCGTTTTGCTAAGCTAGCTAGCGGCGGGCGGCCATTCCGACTTTTTTCAAAGCGCTACTTCACTTCACAGGCATTGGCAGCCACGTCTGTGTCAAATACTCGAATCGCAAAGTAAATAATAAAAAAAAAAAAAAAAAAAAGAACAACTGAGCAACAGATCGAATCTTCGAAAGTTGATTCACTCATAAGTCAAAGTTCCGCTGAATATCGAACGGGATATTGCCAGTTCATATTGAACATCATGGGGATACATCATGTGTCATTGCATTTTCCAGACTATGTGACACGTAGTTGAAAATCGGATTGCAATTTGCACTTACGGGGTTCGCACTTGAACTCGCCCTTCCCGTTGCCCAGGCACGTGCAGCTCATCATGTGGCCGTTCTCGGCCTGGCGGTCCCACTTCTCGCCGATGCGGTAGTTGTTGCTGTTGTCGTGGCACCACTCTGAATAATAAACAAAACGAAACGTCAGTCGTCCAGCTTCTTTCCCTGAAGCGGCATGATTTGGTCCAGGCATTTGAAGTTTCCCACGGGATGGATGGAACGGAGAATGATCTCTGCCGTCTTGATCTAAATGATGATGCAAGTGACTGAGATCCAGGCGGAGTTAGCTTAGCACGTTAGCTGCGCGACACACATGGGCAGACGGGACGGCGAAAAGAAGGGATTTTTAACTTTTTACAAATCTTTTTTACTTTTCTATCTTATTGGATTTAAAAAGCAAACGCTTGATTTAAGTTGCCGAGGCTGCCCATGTCGAGATGTTAAACCTGCAGCGCGTGGAACTTTTCAGTTCCACGGCCTCGTTTGACCGAAGCTCAGGAATTTATAACGCGTACACGGATATTGTCAGATATTTTGCACCGTTCCTTCATTTTGCTGCTTGAACACGACAACTTTTCACCCTCGGACCCACAAAATACAGATAAAAACAGTCAACTAATCACATCCACTTTTTCTGTAATTTCCTGCAGGTTTTAGAATCAGATTCATGTAATTTTTTGCTTCTTTTTTTTAAAAGAAGATCCCCGGATTACGTATAAAATGGCGTATTTGCATGTCACATTTTTATATCTGGTCAAGACCCATTATAAATTCCTCTGCCGAAAGAAACACATAGAATTATTTGACTTGTAATTCCATGGCGTGCCGGTGCTTTTTGTTAGTGAAGCCACTCACTGGATGAATCACACCTAAAATGCCCGCTGCCCAGGCCCAGGCAGCTGCACCACAGCTTGAAGCCCGTCTCAGACATGCGCTCCCACTCGGATCCCACCTCGTGGTAAGTGTGGGTGAAGGTGTCGTAGCACGCGTCCTGGACAGGGACGTCCAACAAGCCTGCGGGACGGAAGGCGGATGAGAGTTAGAACGGAGAGCGCAGACCTCTGTGTAATGCAGTGTTTCCCAACCATTGTGCCGCGGCTGTCGCCGTTAGCGTGCCGGGAGAGATCATCAGGTGTGCCGTGGATAAATGCTCACTTTCACCCGATTGGTCGGAAAATGATTTATTCAACGCAAATAACATGTCATCATACGTCTATATGTGGGTAGCATGCAGTGACAGGCAGAACAATTAAATTCTCCTCCACCAATGGCTAAAGGTAATGGATGAGCCGGTTTATCGGCCTGCTAGTAGTAACTAGCGATGCTTCGAGTGTGACAGCGGCAGTGATATGCAATGGATAAATATTCAAGAATATGATAATATTCTATATTCTAATATTCTCAAATATAATAATATTTAAGAATATTAGAAGAAAAAGCATTCAATCAGGACATTCTGACCGGGACGAAGGCCCAAGTATGAATAGTGGTCAGAAGAAATTTTAAAAAAGGTGAGCTCAAGACAATACAATGTAAGTTAGATTGTGTTGGGATTCACTTTTACCAGGGGAACCAACCGAGCCGACTCGGCAATGCCTGGTGTGCGGGGCAAAGCTGTCCAACGGTGCCGCACTTCCAAGCAATCTCCAAACTAAACACCCTCTACTTCCAGATAAGAGCACGGGCTATTTTGTTCACTTGCGTAAACAGACTGAGAAACAGGCAGCGTCGTTGAATAAAAAGCACCAAGACGAGTGAGAACGCTCTGAAAGCTGGCTACAAAGTTGCTGGAGTCATCGCTAAATCCAAACAGCCGGTTCCTGCAAGAAAATCAGCTTTGAGTTCAACCAAACAGGGCTAGATTTCCCACTGAGTAAGTCAATTGAGACTCCAGTTTCATTCGATTTAATTAAAAGCGTTTTTGACATATTTATTTGGTGGCGTGCCGTGGGATTTTTCTAGTGTAAAATATGTGCCCTGGCTCAAAAAAAAGGTTGGGAAACACTGGTGTGATGAATCCGCCCGTTCTTTACGGATGCTTTACCGTAATCGCCAGCCGTTACGACTTCCTCCAGGACCTTCTCTTTAGCCCCGCCCCTCATGGCCTCCACTATAACGTTATAGGAGGCGCCGGATGTCAGTCCGATTAGCTTGGCGCTGGTCGAGGTGCCGGGGAGACGCATCTGCGAGGGATCGAGATTCAATATTCCGCGCGTGACGTTTGCAACGTTTGGAAACGGGGCTGAACGGGCGGGGCGCTTACCTGGAAGCCTTTCTCCTCCAGGTGGGTCACGGGGTTACAGGACACCTCGTACTCGGTGGTGTGGGGGATGGGCTGCCAGGAGATAGTCGTGACGGTCTGCGCCTCTTGGGGCACCTCCGTCTCGTTGTCGTTGAAACCGAACGCGAGGCCGGACAGAGACGTGTCGCTGACCTGCGATGGGTAAAAAAAAAAAACGACGTGCGCCGGAAAAAAAAACAAGCTGAATAAATTCTCAAATTTACATATCTGGTGATGAAGCATTGAAAAACCTAGAACATATTAACAATATTTAATTCGTGTTCGTTGCAACATATATATTGATTTCTTCACAAGTCCGTTTTAGAAGAAGATCGGGATTAATTTAGATAAATAACATTCCCGGAATAGCTGAGATTACACTCTGCTGTCGCACCTTGACCAGCGGCACCCGGTTTCCGTCAGGACCCGCCACGGGGATGTACACCAGGGACTCTTTCAGAGTGGGCCTCTGGCCCTCTTTGGGCCCGCCGTGGGGGCCGTGGAGCCGGTTGTTGGGGCCGAGGCTCTGGTACTCGGTGTAGATGTGCTGCCCCTGCTGGCCGGGCCGGGTCTGGCCGTTGGTGCCGGCCAAATGGACGTGGTTGCTGTCGAAGCTGAACGCGTGAGAGGAGGAAGAGTGCTCAAAGAAAGGCCTTCTGAAAAACACACGGATCTTACGTCGTAACTATTTTTTTTTTTGTTTAACTCTTACAGCCTGTCATTGAACGTCTCCGGAACGTCCAGGTGGTCGGTGCTGGGACGGTGAGGGACGGGAAGCTGAGGAAGCTCGGGCACCAGCAGCTGATCTGTCACCGGCTCTGATCGGATGAGAGGAAACACGTGTGAGAGATGACTTGCAGAGAGCCTGCAGCTGAAATACCTCACTCTTATTTACACTACAGCGCCTGAATTGTGTGTTTGCATGCTATGAATGCATGCACGCGTGGGCAGAATAAAGATGCTATATTATACGTCTCTGGATAGGCTTTTTCCAATGCCATTTCAGGATTCTTGCACATGTATACTTTTTAAATTACTGCTGTTACACTGCAATTCCCCTTGGGGATAAAGAAAAAAAACAACTGAAATGACCAATTTCAGCCAGCAAAGGGCGCCAAAGTTCAGTTCCAAAACTGCAGGAGCCACATAGCAAACGCTAATTGTCGAACTAATTGGAATAATATCATTGCTGTTTTTGGTAGTTTTTTGTTGCTGTTTTTTTTTCCTTTTAAAAAAGCAACTTGATCGGGATTTACAAATGAAATGACTCCAGTGACCGATCCAGTATGATGGTTTAAATCTGTGGCGAGGCTCTGTGCAAATAAAGCCAGTCGCTTGTTCGCCGTGATACATTGACTAGAAAGGAGGATGTACCGAAAGCGCGAATGCCGCACTTACGCGTTCTGGCTTTTCCCACGAGGGGCGTGCTTCTCAGGAAATTCTGCAGCGCGACGATCTTAATGACGTACTCCGTCTCTGGTTTCAGATCTGTGAAAAAAAAAAAAAATGTCACGATTTTATTTTCAATCCAGGTGAATTCCTTATTCCTTCCTATGTAAAACCCTATTTTAAAAACAAAAAGAGCCTCCTCACTGTTGATGATGGCGTAGCTCTGACCGGAGTGGGGTCTCGGGATGACCTCCCGAGGCAGGCTTCCAGCCTCCTCGTAGGTCACATAGTAGCCGGTGACCCCTGGGGTCCGGGAAGGCTCCCAGGTGAAGGAGATGCTGGTGGGGTTCAGGGAAGTGAAGTGGATATTGGTGGGCGCCATGACGACCTGTTGAGCTGAAAGAGACAGAGAAGGAAGTTATTTTCCACTCAACCCCCCCAAAAATTAATTCATTCATTTAAAAAAATAAAGACATTTAAAAAAAAAACAACAATTGTGGGCGGGATTATGGAAATAGCAATGACAAAAGTATAAAACAGTAATATTTACATGTTCGTAATACAAGAATATTTGCATTTTAAATGAAACAATATAAAATCAGTAGAGATGAAGTTGGACATATTGCCTCTATGAAAAATAAATTAATAACTGAAAGTTTCCCAGATATCTTTGATAAAACGTTGATGTTCCTTTTGAAAATTTCCTCTGTAATACTGGTCTGTTGTTATATGTTTTGGCAATAATAATTCAAACTACTGGGTATTGCTATTGTGCCAACCCAGCCAATTTAAGCGCATTTCGCTGGGGTTATGGATGGGTAAACATGGCAGTACAGCGTCCATCGAAACCTTTGCTTCCACAGGTACGTAAAATGAAATGTGAAATACAAAATATGGAGTCTTTGTTCAGCTTCTTTGGTGAATACACGATCCATGTGTTACATAAACTGTCAAAACCAAGTGTTTTGTCACTGTGTAGAGTTTATGTATCAAGCTAGCAAGCTTCAACTTCACTTAGCCTGTTAGCCTGTAGTTAATCCATTTTTATGATAGTAATATAGCAAAGCTATGGCAATAGGGACCGCTAACTGTTGTATCTGTGCATAAAGAAATTAAAAATGTTTGCCTTGTTTCAGATAAGATAATAATACTTTCATGAGTACCATGTTTTTGTTTTATTAAGTACTTGTTATATGAAGTAAAACCCAGTTTTGTTGCTGTGTTGAGTTTCTGTATCAAGCTAGCTACCTTCCACTTAACAGCTAACAACACAGCCTTGAGTGTATCTTGTTTTTTATTGCCATAGTAACTGTAATAGTTACTGCTCTTTGTGAAGAGTCTCGAAATGGAATAAAATGGAGTATATGTAAATGGATTTCATAAATAAATACTTGTTTAGTTTTTGCAAGTTGTGGTTGTTGAATATTATGTGCGTGTTGTCATATGACGTATCATATGTGATCAGCGGCACAAAGGTAAAGTAGCTTTTTTCCACTTCCAATATCAGAAATATGTTTGAGACTGTAATATAATTATATTATAAATAAAGAGTATACTGATTATGGAGGAATGGTCAATGTTAAAATATTTTGATATGACACGAGAAAATAAACAAGGTGCTAGACGTTGATGTAGGTGAAAAAAAAAGTCTCTCTTGTTGTTCAAATCTGATTATTTAGTAACTGAGAAACAAGTCATGATCAAATGACCATATCAAATACATATATATACTGTATATACATATATATATATATATATAAAAAAGGACCTAAATGTTGGGGTCTCGCTGGATGCCTGCTGTGGACAAACGGATCAGAACAGAGGGGAGACGCTAAATATCAAGGTACGACAGAGCCACAACAGGTGTTTACCTGTGGAGGTGTTGAGTGTGAAAGGTACACTGCGTCCACGTCCTTTCAGTGTATAAATGTTGATTTTATAGGAGGTACCAGGCTCGAGACCTGTCGATCACACAAACATGTACGATAAAGAGAGGACATAATGCACGTGCGGTTTCTTGGTGTGTATTACTATCCTGTATTTTCATATATTGACATAATCATATCGTACCTGTGACAGTGTATGAGCGTGATTCCGGCCTGATGGTCCTCAGGAGGGGCACGGCGTCCGGAGTGGAAGAGGGTACGACCTCGATCAAGAAGCCGGAGATGTCGTCGGTCTTTGAGCGCCAGGTCAAAGTGACGGAGGACTCGGTTATACTTGGGATGCGCACGCGGCGAGGGGGGCTGATATCTTACGAGTCGACGAAGGAAAGAGAAAAAGGTTTGAAGAAATACAAAGGAAATAAATAAAAAAATTTATCACTTTACAGCGGTCGATACTCACTCTCCAGTGTGGTGACCTCTCCTTGGACTGGCCTGCTGGTCAGGGAATTTTTCAAGGCATAAACCTGCACGTCATATGTGGTTGCAATCTGAGAGAAAGGGAGAAAAAAAAATTTTTCAGTCATTTAAAGGATGAGCTCAGTGTTTACACCCAGTGTGCGAGCATCCGCGCCACAGTTACCATCGCCGCCTTGTGTTTGATTACTATTATTTTCTGTCGGTAAGCGGTGATTAGCGCCGTGCACGTAGCATTCCACATGTGCGCCTGTTCCCGATCCAGATCGCTTTTCCAGCATCGCTCCAAACAAAACTTAACTTTGGCCCGCCAGGGCTCGTCATGTTTCCTCTAAATAAATTTCCGTCGTCAGATGACATCACGCACACCTAATCTTGACAGCACCTGTTTTTTGTTTTGTTTCTTTATTGTAGTCTAGCAACGTCACGTTTGTGACAACAACACAGTGTGCAAGTGTTACATAGTATTTATCCTTCTTCCACGTTTCCAGTAGCTTTATCTACCATTGGTTTAACTACGACACTAAACAGACCGGCTTTTTCGTGGTTTGCTGGTTGTGTTAAATGTCAAAAATTAAATAAGAGGCTGCTTTTAGCAGTTCAGCAGCAAAGCATGTACTTTGTAACTGAAAGCTTTGTCTTCCTTAGCCTAAAATGCTATGGACGTTGTCCTTTTTGTGAATTTCTTTTCCTATTATTGCATTTTTAAAAACAGTACCCTATGTTGACTTCAATGTATGAGTTTTTAAATGGCTTTAACTTCTTTCTTTCTTTTTTTCAATCTCCATTCTATTCTTTTGTAGGTTTTTACAATTGCTGTGATTTATATTTTTTGACTTACTCATTTATCTTCGGTATGTTAAAAAAAAACAAAAAAACATTTAAAAACAATATTAAACACCCCAACAATCTGCATCCATGTCCACAGTTAAGCAGGATTCTCAACTAGTATGTTTTTTGTTTTTTTTTGACGTAATTTAAATGATTTGCATTCACCAGCAGTCCGGTGATGTGTGCGTTGGTGTGGTCTGGAGCCAGGTTCAGCTCCTTGGTGGGTCCGTTCTTGTCCTTGGGGTTCACCACCACCCGGTAGCCCGTGAGGCCGGGCAGGCCGGTCAGGCGGTTCTCCTGACCCGGTGCGTTCCAGCTGATGGTGAAAGCGGTGGAGGTGACCTGATAGAACTGCAGGTTGGTGGGGGGTGAGATTGCTGTATCGGAAGAGAAAAAAAACAAAATGACGATTAGCGTAATTGTATTTCTTGCGAAATGATTCAATGCACAGGATCATCAACATATTGATTGATTCACTGCAGGATTTCATGCAAATCTTAAACTTATCATTGGTTTTGGTAATGGTGTATTTAGACTTAACATGATGTTCTTGCCAAAAAAATAACCGTCTTTTTGGTTAACTTCCAAAAACAACTGCGTGTAATCTAAGCTAAGTTATTGTTTAGCTGCCGTGTAATGGTGGGAGTACAGTTGGAAAAAGCAAATACGTGCCTTTCTAGAATATTACCAAGTAGAAGTTAAATTAGTAATTTAGTTTCAATCGCAATAGCTCACAATGCCAGTTTGAGTTAGGTGTAAAATCTGATATGGTTGGGTTTGTATGGAGGGTGGAAGGCCAACAACTTGAAATTGCAAGTTTTACGGACGCAGTTTGGCACTTAGTTTGTCCCACTGTGTCGTACCAGTGAGAGGAAATGATCTAAACGCTTTCAAGGAATTGAAGAGACGCGTAGCCGATATTTATCTTTAGCTTTTTAACCTCATGTGGCTCAAATTATCCTTCTGTCCGAAGGCCCCGAGATTGACAGATTTAAGGCTCTAAGTACAATTTCTGTATGGTATTTGTTTTCACATGTGCTACTATTTGATGCAAATACGTACCCGTGGCTTGTTTGCCCACCAGGGGTGTGCTAGGCGTGTCGTCGTGCAGGGCGATGACCTTCACCGTGTACTCCGTGCCCGGTTGCAGACCGTAGATGACGGCCGACTCGGCGTCTCCTCGCGGAGCGGGGCGCAGCTCTCGCTCGCCCTCCTCGGAGCTGGAGTACATGACCCGGTACGAGGTGACCAATCCCTCGGGACTGTCCCAGGTGATTCGCAGCGAGGTGGAGTCGATATCGGAGAAGGTCAGGTCCTTGGGTCGATCGACATCTAAATGAATGATAGTTAGCAGAGTTTAAGATAAGCAAATCACGAATATTAGGGGTTCCGGTCTTTTCTAGAGAGATGCACTCTGTTGTCTTTTATCAAAAGGTTTTTAAATGTTTTTAATAAATAATGTAAATCCTAAGGCACTTTCTGCATAATTTGAATAATGTATAAAATTTGAAAGGTCATTTTTCCAAATTAGCTTCCAAATAAAGACTTGATAATTTTGAGCTTAATCCAGGAAAAATGTTTCAAAGGATTTTTTTAGATACTGTTTTTTTTTTTTTTTTTGCTCATTCACAATTAAAAATTCAAGTAATTTCCAAAGAAAATACACAATTTTTCCACTCGTTTCTGTGTCTTTTCCAGATTTTCAGGCTTCCCAGAGTCTAAGCTCAACCCCCGCACCCCACTTTTAGAAAAACGTACTTGTTACGGCGTTCACCACCAGTGGCAAGCTCTCCCCATCTTCTCCCAGAGCGTACACACTCAGGACGTACTCCACTGTGGGCATCAGGCCGGAGAAGGTGATCTCTGTCTGGTCTGGAGAAAAGAAAAAAAAATAAATAATCACGCGGTCAGAAATAATTATAGCTCATCGAGCAGTAGAATATCCAAAACGTTTTTCAAAATCGACCCTACCTGGAGCCACCACCTCGGTGAAAGACGAGCCCTGTCCGTTTCTGGGGACCCCGGTGACCCTGTACCCCTTGATGGGCCCCTGGGCCGGGCTCCACTTCACCGTGACGCTGTTGTCATTCACGTTCATCACCTCCATGTCGGATGGGGACTCGACGCCTTGGGAGGGAGGGAGGAAGGTGAGACGGACACTTCGCGGTAGGACACCCGACAGACCAGCGTGTCTGTGTGTGTGTGTGTGTGTGTTTACCTGTCGTGTGTGTGACGTAAATTGGAATGCTGGATGCCGGGCTGTCTCCTCTGCCGGTTACAGCGTAGACGGTGATGGTGTAGTCGGTGCCAGGCTTCAGGTTGTCAATGGTGGCAGTGGACTGGGACCCCGGCACGGTGAACTCCTTGGGATTGCTGTGGCCTCCTATAAAAAAATAAAAAAAAAAAGAAGAATGTTACGAGAGGTGCCGAATATGAGAAACCCCCTGTTGTAGGTTACAAACTTCGCCTTTGTCCTTTTCAAAAGCGGTTAGTGACTCACCCGACACGCCGTGAGTGATTCTGTAGTAGCGGACGGTGACCGGTGGGGCGTCCCAGCGGACCGTGATGCTGGTGGGGCTGGAGTCCACAACCTCCAGGTCCGTGGGGGCGTCAGAGACTGGAGAAAGGAGGTCAAAAGGAAAATAAATCGCGGCAATACAGACAGCTAAGGCTTCAAAGTTTAGCCGATCGGGCACCGTACTTGTCTTCTGTGTCCCGCTGAGCGGCAGGCTCTCCTGGGAGCCGCTCACTGTGAAGATGCTGACCAGGTACATGGTGTCCGGGGAGAGGCCGGTCAGCGTGAAGTGGTTCCTGGAGGGGGGCAGCCTCTCGTCCTTGGCTCGCCCGCCGCTGGCCATCTGGTAGCGGATGCGGTAGCCCGTGAACTTGCTCTGCGGCGGCAGCCAGTGGACGGTGAAGGAGTTGGTGAAGATCTCGGAGAAACGCAGGCCCACGGGGGAGTCCAGAGCTACGAGGGGAAGACAAAGACGATTTAAAATTAGTGGCACGCGGTCAGGTTCTTAGTGCGTTGCTGATATAATGTAGGTCGAAAGTTGCAAATTGGTAAATAAATAAACCAAAAATAAATAAAAGGGACAGCAATTGGCGTCAGATGGAATAGGCCGCTTTGAGCAGATTTTGCTGAAAGTTCCACAGCTTTTTGTGGAGAAGGATAATTGGGTGCACTAAAAATGAGACGGTTTTCAGTTTTATCAAAAAATAAATTAAAATCAGACAAAGCTAAGCAACAAGAACAAAACAAAAAAAAAAAGATGACCTTAAGTAAATGATTTTCTTCTTTTCCTTGTTAGCCTCTCAATGAGCAAACCTGTATTAAAATTAATTAAAAGCAGAATTTAAAAGTAAAAAACAAACAAAGAAAAAAAAATGGTCTATCAGTGTCTTTTTCAGCTACAAAAGAAATGTTTCCTAGGCGACATATGTTCCTATGCATGTGTGTGTGAGAAATAAAAACAAAACCAGGAGTAAATAAGTATGCTGCCAAATCTTTAAGACACTGCACACCACATATTTCAATCCCAGATTTACAACGTCCTTTTTTTTCCCCTGATAGGGTTCCTTTGGCGGCGGGTGGGGGGACGCAAAATCGTGCACCTGTTTTGTGGCTCCCGACGAGAGGCGAGCTCTCCCTCTGGTCGTAGACGCACACCACGCTCACCAGGTACTCTGTGTTCGGCAGCAGGTCTGTTGGCGGAGGGAAAAGAAGCCCGGGATGAGTGCTTTTATCTATATATGTGGTTGTTTATATATCTATATATATATATGTGTGTGTGTGTGTGTGTGTGTGTGTGTGTGTGTGTGTGTGTGTGTGTGTGTGTGTATATATATATATGAGGGATGGGTATATATATGTATATATGTATGTATATGTGTGTATGGGCATGTATGGTGATATATATCGGTAATATATATATATATACACATGTGTGTGCGTGTACTTATATGTAGGTATGGGCATGTGTATGTATAGTGATATGTGTGTATATATATATATATATATATATATATATATATATATTTGTACATGCACATATTCTTTCTGTTCTAACTGTTTTTTGATACGGTTATTTTTGCGCTGCTGCAACACACGAATTTCCCCTATGGGGATCAACAAAGAATGATTTTATCTCCTATTATCTTAGCGTTTCTGCAACAGTACTGGATCATTGTTCCACTACTCACTCCTCAGCACCACGCTGTTTGTGTCACCGCCAACGTTGGTCTCCGTCATTTCATAGTCATCATCAATGGGGTTGTACCTGCGCGATAAAACAATTTCGTTTTTTTTTTTTTGCGCAACCTTTTAAAAGCATCCTTAAAAACAACATCTGTTTTGATATTTCTGCTACCTGATGAGGAAGCGGTTGATGTCGGCACGGTTGGGGACATTGGGCGACTCCCAGGTGACCTCCATCGTGTCCGGCCCGACCTGGCCGAAGCCCAGCGAGGTGGGGGCCGGCACGGCTGTCAAACGCAAAGAGTGAACGATTCGTCAGATATTCAGGAGCTCGCAGCGCGCCCGTACGTTTTATGAAAAACGAGGAGGTCTGTAAAAGCTCCGCACCAAAGGGGAAAAAGGTATACCGCCTTATTTCTTTTTCCCAGAGAGCCGTGGTTTATGCGCGCATGTCCGCGTAAACCCATATCTGAAGTTTTATAACATCGTAAAAAGGAAAATGAGCCTTGGTCCGATGGAGAATTGACTAAAACCACATGGTCGACGCACGTGTGCACGCCGGGAGCTTTTAAAAAAAACAAACTATGCCGTCACATAAGAGGCTTCGAAAGTTTGAAATCTGTCAAAAAGCTTTATTTTCACTGTTGTCAAAGGCGGAGTGATTTGCGACTGCCTAACCAGTAAATGGAAAAACACCCCCGTTTGGTCAAAAGATATCTTTTCAGGGAACTGAATATAAAACAAATTTTAATATCAAGTGGGTTGTTTTTGCACCTTTGCTTTCAAATAAAATACAAATGTAGATTTGTATTTTCGATTTGTGCGGTTTGGAAGGATCTCAGCACTTACAGGTCTGCTGGGTGATGGTCGTGGGTTCACTCTGGCCTCGCTCCGTCACCGTGATCACGCTGATGTCGTAGTCGATACCCGGCTCCAGGCCGCTGATGGTGTAGTTCCCGGTTGTCGGCGACACCATGTCCTCGAAGAAGGGGACGCTCTCGCCCGCCACCATCACCGTGATCCGATACCCGGTGACGGCCGTGGTGTTGAACGGCGACCAGCTGAGGCTGATGGCGGTGTCGCTCACCGAGTCGAAGCTGACGTCGGTCAGCTGTGGGATTTCTGCGCGCGGCGAAGGCGGCAAGGAAAGACGAGACGACGCCGAACAAACAGGAAGTGGAGTCGGAGGGAAAGGGATTCGACACAGGAAGAAGCAACGGTCAGAGCCGGGAAAACTGCACTTCCATTCCCATGTGATATTTAAACACATCACATGGATGGAAGGGACAAGGGCTTGCTTTCCCTTGGATCTATATTATCATCTAGCGCGGTTTCGATCGATATTCAACGGTGTTTCACCATTGAAAATATCCAGAAACCAAAGCGTCGTTATTGCGAATAATGCCGTTTTGCAGCTGCGCTGGTTAGCATGGCGATACTACAGAGCAGAACCTGTTCCTGTTAACTATTCAGTTGATTCAACGTTTCCTGAAAATGGCGGTTTGCGCTTAGCGCTCTGTTGCGCGGAAAAATTGTTTTTACCGATGACCTTAGCTTTCGAACGATTCAAGGGACACGCCGCACTGGGACGTCACGACCGCTACCCACCTGGCGTGATGGTGGTAGAAACGGGCGCGCTCTCCATGTCGTCTTTGACCGCGACAACGCTGACGTTGTACTCCACTCCCGGGCTGAGGTTCTCGAAGGTGCAGGAGTTGCTACCGGCCTCCACGAACTCCTCGACGCTGTTCCCTTCCTGCCCTTTGGTGGGGCTGCAGGACACCCTGTGGCCGGTGATGTCTTGGGTGGAGATTTGGAAAAAGGTGAGGAACTACTGAAATATTTGGTGACACTCCACATTTATCTGCAATTTTATATTATTCATTAGAAAAAAAACAATAAAAAAACAAAAAACGAATGAACCAGTGGCATTATTGGGTAAATACATACAATACTCACACGGAGCTCTTTTTATTTAATTTTTAAAATCAATTTTAGAAAATGAGAGGAATGCTTGAAACGTGGAAATTATCTGTAAAT
Source organism: Fistularia tabacaria (assembly GCA_901007705.1). NCBI lineage: Eukaryota > Metazoa > Chordata > Actinopteri > Syngnathiformes > Fistulariidae > Fistularia > Fistularia tabacaria. The sequence goes on from CAAKHD010006206.1 coordinate 34,449, forward strand.
CATAAAAAAAAAAGAAAAAATTGGCTTGTTTTAAATACACTTTTTTCAGCTTTTCTACCTGGTGTGCTTCCTCCGTTCCACTGGACGGTGATTTCTCCGGTGCCCGGGTTCGACTCCAAGTTGAGGTCAGTCGGAGGAGACAGAGCTGGCGAGAGAAGAGAGGATAAGAGTAAGAAAAGGGATAGAAAAAGAAGGGGTTTAGACACCTTTGGGTTTGGACCTACGAGTGACAACGCGACGTGTGATCGCGGTTCCCTGCTCCTCGCCGTTGATGACGGGCTGGACGCTGTAGGTGTACTCCACCCCCGGAGTCAGACCAGAAACGTAAATACTTCCTGAGTCGGAGGTCACGTCTCTGGGGGCCTCGCCACCCTGGCTAGGTCGCACTGTCAACTGTGAGTACACACACACACACACACAACACAGTTTAGCATACAGGAGGTAAAGGTTAAAGGTCAACATTTTCCCAGCCAGAAGAACATTCTCATCGCTAGCGTGGCATATTTGGACCAATCGGAGCCTTTCCCGAGCTCTGCGGCTCTCAAGTCCCTTTCGAGCAAGTTATCACTCAAAAATATCTCCTGTTATTTTTAATGTTATCGTTTATTTTCTTTATTTCCCAAACAGCAATTGTAAGGAAATTGTTCAAAAGCAGATATACCCGGGTTTTGAGACGAATGTACCTTGTATCCGACGCGTGGCACGGGGCTCCACGAGATAACGATGGAGGTGTCGGTCACATCCGTGCTGAAATCCGGAGCGTTGCCCAGTGGCGGCTCTGCGAGCAGAAGGCGTGTTAAGACCATTTCACGTGAGAATACATGAAGTTTACATTCACAAGAGCGACACCACTTCATCTACTTGGGCCCGGAGAGCATTTTGTCATTTTGAAGGCGAGTTCGAAGGCACCTGAGTCAAAAGATGATCCCAAAACGTTATCCTATTAATATTAAATTTCAATGCTAATCTACTGTTATGGTATTCGTTTGCGATTTGACTTTGTCGTGATTCATTTTCATTTTAAAAGTCTAATTTGGATCATTTCACAGAGTAAACTCTCTAAATCCGCGAAATGTAGTGAGCGAAACACAAAAAGTGAGAGAAATATTACAGCATCTTTTTTCCTGAAATGAAAACAGGCTCGGACGTAAATAAACATACAATTAAAACCTCATTTTCAGCGCTTGCGTTTGACGGTGCGATAGGAAAAAAAAAACAACAACAGAAGGGACTGCGTTATTTTTCTACTCACTGGTTGTAAACACTGCGCTCTCCCCTCGGCTCAGGGTGTTGTCTTGCTCCGAGTGGATGGTGACCGTGTACGTCGTGTCCGGCCTCAGGTTGAGGAGGGTGTACTGCGAGAGCCGGCCGGGCAGCCGCTGCTGCTTGGGGCTGGAGCCCTCCACGGTGAGGATCAGACGGTAGCCCGAGACCTTGGCGCGAGGGGCGTACCACAGCACCACCGCGCTGTCGTCCGTCACGTTTCTGAAATAGATGTCGGTCGGAGAGTCGGGCTCTGGAGGGGGAGAGAAAAGTCAAAAAAAGGTCAGCTCTTTGAAAACATGGACGACGTTTTCAAGACCACTGTTTGGCATCCCAGTCAAAGAATAACCAATAATCATTTCAACAGATTACCGTCTCTTCTGGCAAAGCTGAGTCCAGGCTAATATTTGTAATAAATTTGACAAAAGAAATTGGTGTTTCCTTCACCAAAGATGGGACTCCTTGAGATCACGTTTCCCCCTCAATGCAAATCGGCGGAAGAGCCATATTTCATTTGTAGTTTAGACATGAAATAAGCCATGAAGCATGAAAGACCTGTTTGAGATGCAAGTCCCTAAAAGCCATAAATTCGAACATGTTATTGCACCCCTCTTCTGCTTTACCAGCAAAACTGTAATTCATCTGTCACTTGAGGCCAGGCGGACATTTACCATCAATCTGACAAAAAATTGGTGTTACGTTCACCGACGTCCCGGGATCACCGCCCCCCCCTCAATGCATATGCAGACTTACGAAATAAACCGTAAAGCGAATTCATGTCACTGAGGACGTTTTCGACAGCACTTTTCGGCATCCCAGTCTCCAATAACCAATGAGTGTATTTCAAGATAGAACTGTACGTCTCTTCTGCTTCACCAGCAAAACTTGAATTGATTGATCACAGAATCCAAGGTAATATGTACCGTAAATCTGAACAAAATACTGGTGTTACTTTCACCATAGATTGGACTCCTGGAGATCATGATTCCCCCTAAGTACAATCGGCTTGAAGGCATATTTCATTTCACTTACGCAATAAACCATAAAGTAAAATCCTCATCATTCTTGACAGGTTTATGTGTGCTCTCACCTATAAAAACATCCCTGAGCGTACGTAACTAAGCTTGGCCCCGCAGGGGTGAATTACGATGTAAAAACAGTCATTTCCACGGAAACGGGAGTGTTGTCCGTCGTACTCACTCGTGGTTTGCTCCCCGATGAGCGGCAAACTCTCCTCCCCGTTGCGAACGGTGTAGACGCTGAAGCGGTACAAGGTCCCGGGCTGCAGCTCCGTCACTTCCACGTAGGCGTTTTGACTGATGGGAAGGGTCCTCTCGTCCCGGGCCAGGCCCGACTCATCCACGGGGACCACGGTAACGCGGTAACCGGAGACGTCGCCGGCCGGGCCGCTCCACATCAGGATGACTTTTTTATCGGTTACCTCAAAGAACCGCAGATCCGTGGGAGAAGCAACTTCCTCTGCAGATGACGGGGAAAAAAAAAAGAAGCATTTTAGTACTTAGCTTTTCAATTCTTAATGTTGGTAGAGATTTAAGAGCCCGGCAAACATTAGCTAGAACTCTTTGGAAAAACAAGCTCAGGCTGTAAAATTTGATAATCTGAGTAAGGCTTGTGGATATTAGCAACAAGTGGCATTAAACAAACCAAAAAAAATAAATAATTCTACTGGCAGACACCACATTTACTCAAACCCAGCAGAATTGTTTAGCATTAGGTGTAAGGAATCGAAAAAACGATTCATACGCCAGGCAGGGGAAAGAGAAAAGACCAGAGGAGCCCGGCTCTTGGGCGTATTGAGGGGGGAAAAAAGGAAAAGGCGGGCCTGAAACTTCGTGTGGATTTAAGATAAAATAGAGAAATAATAAGAAAATAAAGTAATGATTGAAGGCTTCTGGCTGCACTTGATCCGAACACATGAACAGAGCTGATGATTTAAAAAACCCTGTTCCCTCCTGACCTTCTGAAGTAAATCCCTGAAGTTGCTGCAGTTTCTGGAAAAATATTAATAGAACTAATGCAAATCGACAAAACGGCAAGTTTTGTCTCTCCCTTAGCTGTCATCCAGGCAGATCGACTAAAACAACACCGTATTTGTTTAAAACAGAATGAATGAGGGCGGCGTTAGCAAATTCGTGGGCCAACAAAATCTATCCCAGGAAATGGCTAAAGAGTAATGGGCCAAACATGCTAATTTGGGATGACCTATTTGATCAGCAACAGGAATAATGCACGATTTCGAATACATAGAAGATCACTTGTAACCCCGCCTGTAATCGGGTTGCCCAGGACACGCATCGCAGCCGCCAAGTGGAAAATGAGCCTTGGCCTCAAGAACGGCGCTCACGGGCCGACCGGCACTGGCTTTGTCCGCTTGTCCCGCGTCTTTGTCTGCGACGCCGCGGTTCCAGGCTACGTTTCCGTCCAAAACTAGGTCACGCGTCTGTAATCCAGAACACGGGCTCTTTATGAAACAGGCGGACGCACTGACAAAACACACACAATTCCATCATCCACCGGGCCGGGCCAGCGGCGTGTCGAACCTGGCGAGCCCGTAGCTTTACATAACCCAGTTTTGAGCGGAGGCCCGACAGCTGTGAACCCGATGACTTCCCTTTCCATCAGGGAACTCTTTTAAAAATAACAGATTAGAGATTTAGACACTTGAACGCAGCATGGGACGCTTCGTAGGCCCGTCTTGCGGGACAACAGGCGGCCTTTCAACTGGAGGGTTACCGGTTCGATTACCATCTACAGCTGAACTCTCCTTGGCCATGACACTCCACCCAGATTTGCACCTGATGGCCTGGTTAGCGCCTTGCGGGGCTAATGTAAAGCGCTTAGAAACCTGCTACGTGCTAAAGCGCTACATAAGTCGAGACCACTTTCCTTTACCTGGCAGTGGATCGCCAGCGGTGAGGACCTGCACGAACACAGGCTCGCTCTCCATGCTGTCCTCCACGGCGTAGATACTGATGTTGTGCAACAGCCCTGGCCTGAGGTGGCTCAGGGTCACCGATTCCGCCGTGTTAGGGAGGATCAGCTCCGTGCTCTCACCCTCCACCGACGGAGTGTAGACCACCCGGTAGCCTGGAGATGAAAATGAGCGTGGATTTTTATTTATTTATTTTTTTATTTTTTTATTTAGAGAAATAGTGAACGCAAAATTTAGTTTTCTGCATTTAAAGACAGATTTTTCAAACGCTTTTTCGTTTTTCTTTAAATTCCGAAAACACATCAAGGAATTAATCGCTACACGCTGAAGGCTAACGCTAACATACCAGTGATGGGAGCCTGTGGTTTTTCCCAGCTGATGACAATGGAGGTTTCGCCCACGTCGTCGATTTCAAGTTCGGCAGGAGTGTCGGGAGCTACGGGATCCACGCAACGAGAGAATGAATCCTCGTGATTTTAAATCGATTGGTGTTTTTTTTGTTTTTTTGAAGCGTATTTTTGCGTCCACTGACCGGTGGTTTGTGAGGTGGTAAGGATGAGGTTGTCCTCTCCGCCCTCAGTCACCTCGTAGACGTTGACGGTGTACTTCCGCCCGGGGAGGAGTTCGTTGAGGTTTACTGAGGTAGCTGTGCGAGGCAGATCTGGAAAGACAAAAAGGTCGAATCTGAAATATTTGAATATTCAAACAAAGCAAAACTTGGGTGGATCTAAATTGGAAACGGCCCGGTATTTTCCCTCGTGCCGAAGATACCGCTATGAAACCAACCGGTCACATCACAATCTTTGAAACCCGAGACTTGTGAGAAAAATAGCAAGGGAATTCGTAGCACTTATTTTTTAATTTTCCCTCTGTGTTTTTTTTAACAGTGTTTAGTAGCACGCGTGCGTGCGCGCCGCTGTACCAACCCAGAACAATGGGCTGCCCGGTGCCTTGGCCCTGCTCGGTGAGCTCGTACTCTATCCTGAACCCGGAGACGGTGTCCGAGGCGGACACCCAGGAGATGACGAAGCTGCTGGAGGTGATTTCCGTCACCGACTCCGAGGTGTCCACCACAGGCGGCGGAGGCGTGGTCTCTCCATGCGCCGTGGCCACTGAAAGAACGGAAAACGACAAGTCCGGTTTCCGCGCAATAAAACGTAAACGTTTTTTGGGGGGCGACCTCCAACTCACATGACCCGTAATTGGTCGTGAAGTCGAAGCGGGTGATGTCTCGCTGTCCGAACCGCAGCACGCTGATCAGCTGGCCCTCGTAGGTGATACCCGGCTTCAAACCGGAGATGGTGTAGGAGTTGAGGTGGCCGGGGATCATCACCTCCCTCCACAGGGAGTTGGTATTTTTCTGTCATCGGGTGAAGAGAAGCAACATGATGACTCGAAGACGAGCGCAGGAGTCTCACGTTTAACTAACTCTCATTCTTTTTTTTTTAACTCACAGCCCGCCATTTGAGGATGTACTGGGTGATGTGGGCGGACGGCGATGGGTTCCACTGAATGGGGTGGGAGTTGGGTTGATTTCCAGACTCGGTTATGATGACCTGGACGGGACGGTGGCCACCTGACATCGACAGCAAAGCAGTAAGAAGACAGATCTTTAATAAGCAAATATGCAGGAGGAGTTCAAAAAAATGTATATATATATGTATGTCTGTATACACACACACACACACACACACACACACACACACACACACGTATATAATGAACCATTCTGTCCTTTGCAGTGTGTCTGCAGTAGCATTTTCTTCAGTGAAAAGGAAGAAAAAAAAAACAAACAAAAAAATCTGACACATCCATGTGAGATTCCTCCCCGGATTTATTTAGCCCCGACCTGCTCAGCTTCTCGAGCCTGTCCTCCTCACCCGCTTTTAAATCCTGAGTTGTTTTAAAAGAAAAATACACTAAGCAAATCTAAACCATAGAAACACATTCGCTGGCAGGTAGAACGACCATTCAATTTCCCATTTCTTTTTCAAGATTAGCAGGCATTATTAGCAATTTTCTTGCAAAGGTTTGTGTAATTTCTTCCTTTTTTTTTCCCTTTTTTTGAGTTTATAGCTATAAAATTATTTTTCCCCATTTATAAATTCTGCACTGGACAAGTGCTGAATCCAGAATAATAGTATGATTGATTATTGTTGGATATTGTTGATTATTAATCATAATAAATAGTAGCAATTATACATAGAAAGAAAAAATTCCCAGGGACTTAAAAAAAAAAGAAAGTAGAACAGGTGGCACATCAGATTGCGACAGGAAATAAGTTCATCACAAACAAAGAAAAGAGCAATTATTTACAACAACAAAGAAATACTGCACAGCCCAAACACAAATACTTGAATTGCAAGATAAGGCAGACAATAATGTAGCCTAAATAAATGTACATTATCACAATACAAGGAGATGAAGAGGATTAAGGTGACTTTCAGAACAGACAGAAAATGTGATACGTAAGAGATGATAAGCCCTATTTAGTCCCGAAACATGACTTTTTGATGCTCGACTGAACTCGTGCGACGTAACAATACGCAGCTGTCGCGCATCTGTGCAAACAATTGGGCTGAACATCCTGCCGCGGTTTGCTTTGTAGCCGACACAGAAGCTCCTAGCGCGCGGACGCGCTCGGCGACCCGGCCATGCAGGGCGACATGAAAAGGTTCGGTGTGCAGACACAGGGGCAGCTCAACAAGGGCTTTGTTTCGGAAAAATAATTAAAAAAAAAAAACTAAAAATTTAAATGGAGATTTAGATGAGTCTTTAATGTTAACAAAAGTCACGTGGCGAGCAGATTTGACGCGAGCCTCACCAATAGGCAACTGGTAGCATCTAGAAGGAATTGAGGTTTCCCAGCACATAACCCCCCCCACACCAAAAAAATAAAAAATAAAAAAAAAAAATACATCGCAGACCTGTAATCAGAGTTTCTTAGCAAGTGGCTCGGTTAACCAGGGCCCAAACGCAGACCTCGGCAACAATCTGGCACCGATTACGACCTATTACAGACCCACAGGCCACTGAGGCGGGTCAAGGGATTCAGATGTGTGTGTGGGGGGTGCACTTCACATGAAAAAAAACAAAACAAACAAAAAAAAAAATGCTCGCTTGCAATGTGTGTGTGTGTGTGTGTGTGTGTGTGTGTGTGTACACGCAGCATTAACACACACAGACACAACATCCTCGATGATACGGGCAGATGCACGGTTAAGTGATAAAAGCGGGCGGCGGGGGGGGGGGGGGGGGCCCCCCAAAAAAAAAAAGGCCCCGAAAAATTGATTAAGAGCGGGGAGAAAAAAAAAAAGACGGGGGGGAAAAAAAAA